>PIJE02005853.1:0-17117 GCA_002895965.2 Coryphaenoides rupestris
TCTCTGTCTGTGTGTGTGTGTGTGTGTGTGTTGTGTGTGTGTGTGTGTGTGTGTCTCTGTCTGTTGTATGTGTGTGTGTGTGTTGTGTGTGCTCCCCCCCCCCTCGGGTGGGGAACTGGAGCTTGTATGTTTGCGCTGGAGTGAACAGCTGCTGGGCTGTAATTGCCTCACAGCGGGGCAGAGGATGATGTTGGGCCAATGAGTTTCCCAGGTAGTAGATTTGGGAACTTGATACTTGTTGATACTTGTCGATGCACGAACCCGCTCAAAGTCACCCCGCCGGCAGTCTCCATATTGATATTGATCGGCCCTTGATTGGTATTTTCATGTGGGGCCGGGTCACGCGTGGGGGGGGGGGTGGGGGGGGCGTCCGTTTCATTGCCTGCGCCACGTCGAGGACATCTGGCAAATCAAACGAGGTTCTGTTAGAGGAACCGTGTGGAACCAACAATAATACCTGCCCAGTGTCTTAATGCACTGTGTGTTAACATAACACACGCACACACACACACACACACACACACACACACACACGCATCTCTCACACCTCATGATGAAATGTCGCAGGACACCAGCAAAATGTAGCCAGCAAGTAGCCAGTCAAAGTCATGTTTTCAACCGAACAACGCCCTGTGAATGTGTATCATTGTGTTGGCCTTTCACACATTAAGGCATAAGAAGAGTAGACCTCAATCTTGTTGACAGATATCTTTTACGTGTATATTTCTGTTTCTTATATCAATAATAGCATCACTAGCAATACCAATAAGAATAAGAACGATGGTAAAAAGAAATTGTATTTTTTGCACTCGACCATTTCATCGCAATATTTTCTTTGTGGTCGTTAAAAAATAATATCTGGGAAGTGGACTCTCCCCTACATGTAACACAGAAGAGTGTTATTATTTGTTATTATATTTAAATGCTTTCAGACTTCAAGCTTTCCGAGAAAATCACATGCTGATTGGAAAATCACATTGAAATAGATTTGTATTTTAAATCCATTTACAGCAAAACAGACACACGGAAGGACACATAATTTAAAACATGTGTTTTCTGCACATGCTGAGATCCTGAGGGTGGTGGTGCCAAAAGGCTGATAGCACCACCCACGGTGATGCAGGGGCACCGTACCACCACCGGCGTGTCTCTGGAGTGGGAGAGTCCACACTAACAAGCATCCCATAATGATGTTTCCCAGCAGTCTGCCGGAGAGGGAAAAAAAAGAAACGACAGTCTAGAGAAAAAGTAATTAGCGAAACAAAAACTGGCAAGAAGTAAGATTGGCTGTTCTAAAACTCACAGAGAAGGCGAAGGCCCCCTTCCGGGTCCTCGTCCAGGACTCTGGAGAGCATCTGCGTTATTGTGTGACTTTGGCTTCGCCGCCAGATGGCAGTCTGTGGACGCCCACCCCACCTCCCGTATTTTTGAGGCCACTGCACTGGCGGTGGCGAGGCGAGGCCCGTGCCAAGCGCCTCCCGCGGGGGAAACGCCGGTTTGCATTCAGCTCCCGTTGCAAACCTCCACGAGCACCCGAGGACTCGAGGCCGTCCAAATTTGCCCATTACCCCGCCAGGTTGTTGTTCATGGTTCGAAGCCGGGAGCTGAGTTCTCCGTGGTTTGGTTTACTTTCGGGGGGCACGTGTGTCCATCTGGGGGTAATATGGGGAACAGAGGCAGTTACACGGTATATACATATACAGTGTAGAAATATCCTTTCTTGGTAAGTGAGTCGAGCACAGCAATGATCTAGCAGTGGGTTGCCGTCCTGAGGAACATCCAGATATCTCCTGGTTCTTTCATTTGTCAAATGAAAAGAAGAAAATTCTTGTAAGACTCGCGGCTTAGTCAGATTGGAAAAGCAGAGACAGGCAGAGCCCAATCGAAATCCAGTCAACAAAACACCATTGTTCAGGCACATGCTTTGATGCTCCCCCAGAACACGTCTACCCGTCTGTGAAATCCTTTGTATCTGAAACGCCAGATCAGCGGACCAGCCCGCACTTTGATCACTTTGACTGAAAACACGCTCAGATTTTCTCTTTTTCTCCCCTTTTTTCGTCTTCTTTAAGAAATAAGAGTCAAATCCCAGAGACAGGGACGGTGAGCGGTGCCGCTGATGAATCATGCTAACAGGAGTGTCAGGGGAAATTTAAGAAGTTAATTAAATCCAACGCCAATTACCACCAGGCTGGATAGCATAACCCGAGATGACGGGGAGAAGGAGAGAAGGAGGAGTCGCTCGGGTGTGTTCCACTCCCAGTCGAAAGGTACCAGGTTCGATCCCCGATGTCTGCACCTGACCTGTCCTTGAGCCAAGTCAACCCTAAACCCTGGCCTGCTCCTTCATGGTGTACTTGAATAGAAATATGGAGGTAGCTTGTGTTTTGGAGAAGAAATGATTCCCATTTGTTCAGAATAGCGTCTGCTGGTGCTGCTAATATGATATTTATGGAGCCCTCACAATTACCTGAACCACTTAAATCTCTGCCAGATTCTTTACTTCCACTTAGAGCCACTTAGTGGTCTCATGTAGGTCCCTGCGGCTCCCTGGAGAACCAAAGGGTCAAGCAGAACCACTGATTCTGACTTGGAAGGATCTCAAAACGTAAAAGGACAAATCGGCTGTTCTCATTTAGTCATTCAACGTTGCCAACGTCTGCGTTTTTGATTAATCAATGACCTCCAACTCACAAATGCATCTTGTTGAGTCTCCAAAGTATATTGTCTTTGTATTTGGCAACACATGGGCTAAAATACATGATAAAATGTTATACATATTAATATGAATATTCAAACATGATAACACTTGGCTAGGTGGAGCCTGGGATTGAACCAGCAACCTTCCAGTACATCTGCCGCCCCATATACTGTGGATATGTAATATATTTTTCACCACATTCACATTCTATGTTGGCATTTCTACGACTCATATCCTGTCATACATTTCTTTTCTTTTTTTTTTTCAATCTCTTTTCAATCACGATTAGTCTACCTGTACTTGGGGCCCCTCGGCCGCACCCGCGTTTCCCCATCTGGGATTAATAGAGTACATCTATCGCTCACCTTTATCTTATCTACAGCTAAGAATATAAAAATACAGAAGCAGACACCTCCACAAGTCATGCACGCCTGCTCTCCCCCACCCCAGCTTCGGTGACATTCACGTCCGTGTGGGTGTAGGGCTGCCGGTGACAGACATTGTAATGATGCCCTCCGGATGGGTGGTGGTGGTGGGGGGAGGGGGGGGGGGGGGGGAGGCACCCACTGGGTGTAGGAGCTGCCAAGCAGCAGCACCACACTCCTCATCACACTCCACACACACTCCACACACACTCCACACACACTCCACACGCAACCCAGAGACTGCCAATCAGGTGTCCTCACCGCAGGGGCCTGGCGGCTCGCACCTGTCTGTCCCTGGCAGGGTGTGGGCGTCCGTCTCCCGGCGTCCGGGTCTGTCTTCTCGGGGGTGGAGCTTTTTGCATTTATTTAGGTTTTGCGTCTGTTCAAATCTATACAGGCCTGTGGGTGGGTGCTTGTCGGGGAGCTATTTGTGGAGGTGTGTGTTTGCGTGCGTCTGTGTGTGCGTGTGTTGTTTTTGTGTGTGTTACTGTGCTGTGTGTGTGTGTGTGTGTTGTTTTTCTTTTCTCTGTGTGTGTGTTGTTTGTGTGTGTGTGTGTTTGTGTGTGTGTGTGTGTGGTGTGTGTGTGTGTGTGTGCAAGGATGTTGACAGGATAGTGCAGTCGTTAGTTAGGTTGTTTGAGTCCTCGCTGGAAGGTTCTGAGCTCGTGTCCCAATGTCCACCCAGTCCCCACACAGTGTGCAGACACCTCACCCTACCTGCTCATTAATGAATCAATCATCAATACATTGAGCATTGATAATCATTGTTTTTTTGATTGATCCGTAGAGTCTTAGGTAAACTCTCAGTGTGTGTGTGCTGTTCATTGTATTCATGTTCCTGGTTTGTTGTCCTTTTTTGTTTGTTGTCCGTTTTGCAGGCCTGGCAAAGCCCATGGGCCTGGTGGAGGGTCCGGGGGGCCTGGGTCAAGGCGGGGCCGCTGCCACACTGAGCGAGGGCGATGGTGGCGACGGGAAGTACGAGGAGTACGGCTACAACGCTCAGCTCAGCGACCGCATCTCGCTGGACCGCAGCATCCCCGACTACAGGCCCAAGAAGTAGGTCCACCCACACACCCCTGTCTGAGGCCTCGTGCCCTACTTCCTCTGTCCTAGGCCCTACTACCTCTGTCCTCTGTCCTAGGCCCTACTTCCTCTGTCCTGTGTCCTAGGCCCTACTTACTATGTCCTATGCCCTACTTCCTCTGTCCTATGCCCTATTTCCTCTGTCCTAGGCCTTACTTACTATGTCCTAAGCCCTACTTCCTCTGTCCTATGCCCTACTTTCTCTGTGCTATGCCCTACTTCCTCTGTCCTAGGCCCTACTTCCTCTGTCCTATGCCCTACTATCTATGTCCTAGGCCCTACTTCCTCTGTGCTAGGCACGACTTCCTCTGTTCTCGGCCCTACTTCCTCCTGTACCTGCTTCCTGTGTCCTATGCCCCCCTTTCCTTATGAATGAGGGATTAGGAGAATCAGGTGCAGAATATTGCAACCGCCGACTTGTCATTCTTCTCACACCCCCGTTCTCTCCGCCATTGTCCCCACGTCAGAGGAATATATCAAAGTGTAAGTTCGGCTGCCGGTCCCCACCCCCCATCTGCTTCCAACATCGCCTCGGCTCTTGGAAATCACACAAACATAAAAACTGTAATTCTACATCAAACACCCAACATGAACTGCCACAGTGGCTGCCGTAGTTCATGCAGGGTGTGCGTGTGTGAGTGAGTGTGTGAGTGTGTGAGTGTGTGAGTGTGTGTGTGTGTGTCTGTGTGCAGCGTGGTGTATATATGTAGGTGTGATGTGTGGCAAGGCGCGTGTGTAGGCGCTGTGTGTGCGAGTGTGCGCCGTGTTGTATGTAGTGTGCGGTGGTGGTGCGTTGGAGAGCGGGAACGAGCGGTGTGCGGTAGTGGCGGCAATCAGGGCTGCCAGCGGCACTCTTGTCACGCGGCGTCAGAGAACAATGGCGGCAGGCTGATGCGCCGGGAGGACTTCTGACAGCAGGGAGCGCAGTTCTCTGGGCTTTTAAGGGGAGAACAATCCATGTCATCCACACTCCTTTGTTCCCTGTTCCCCTTTCACTGGCGGGAAAATTAGAACCAAGCGGAACGGAGAGAAATGGGGGAGGGGCGGCGGTGGGGGGTGGAAATCGGGGGATTTTGCTAATTAATAACGTCAGCTGAGAGCCCTTCTGGAGCAGAGCAGTTTCAGGAAATGACTTTGTTTCTTTGACTAATTCACCGGGAAATTAGACTGGAAAAGTGCATGGTGGTTCTTCTGCCCATGCAGCTGCCACCCATTGTGGTCAACGCCACCCAATGTGTTGTCAACAACACCCAATGCGTTGTCAATGCCACCCGGTGTTGTCAACGCCACCCATTGTTGTCGAAGCACCCGTTGTTGTCAACGCCACCCATTGTTGTCAACGCCACCCATTGTTGTCAACGCCACCCAATGTGTTGTCAACGGCACCCATGTTGTCAACGCCACCCGATGTTGTCAACGCCACCCATGTTGTCAACACCACCCAATGTTGTCAGTGGCATTCGTGTTGTCCACACCACCCACGTTGTCAATGCCACCCATGTTGTTCACGCCACCCAATGTGTTGTCAATGCCACCCATGTTGTCAATGCCACCCACGTTGTCAATGCCAGGCATGTTGTTCACACCAGCCATTGTGTTGTCAATGCCACCCACGTTGTCAATGCCACCCACGTTGTCAATGCCACCCATGTTGTCAATGCCACCCACGTTGTCAATGCCACCCATGTTGTTCACGCCGCCCATTGTGTTGTCAATGCCACCTGATGTCGTCAACGTCACCCATGTTGTCATGACAGTTTCGTTTACGCAGTTTTCTTGTCTTCGCGCTGTGAGCTGGGGTGTTTTGGATGAAGGACAAAATAAATCCCTCCGGAGTCGTCCAATCGCTCCGTCCATCTCCTGCACAACAACAACTGTTTGTCTCTGCTCTTTGTAGAGCTGCACGTTGCTCTTGTACATAAACAGACTCTCACCTGCCTGTATGTTCTGGAGCAGGGACACCTTTCTATCTGTATGATAAATAGCTGTGGATATGATCACCAGTCAGTAGCTTTGTTGCAAGGCACAATGGAAGTCAATACACCTCTCGCTAGCCTAGCGCTGCCCACCTTTCCACCGTAGCTCTCTGTGTGCATCCCCGGCGCTGAGGAGGCAGCTTCCGAGATGGAGGTGACCATAAAAGCTCCGGGTTTGTCAAGTGGAAGAACTCCTCGCAGCTAAAATGGATCGGCACCAAAATAGCCGTGAATAGAGACTAGCCGCGGATTCCACTCTGCTGCACCTCCCCGTCGGCCCGTGGGATATACGCCAGCGAGAGGAATTGGAAGTTACAAACGTTGCACTTTCTCAGCGGCGAGAAGGAAAATCGAGGCGTTACAGGAGTTACAAAGAGGATGGACACCGCGCGCCCTTTACTTATTCATGTGTTTATCCCTCCGTTTCATTGTTGATACGTTTAACTGAAGAGGAATTAAAAACCTGGTCTTGGAATGATATTGGGAAGGCAAGGATTTGTGACTTAAGAGATGGGTAGTTGTATGAAAGTGGTATGAAATTCTGAGATTGGAATACATACAATTACTGTATGTATGCATGCATGTGTGCGTGAATGCATGTGTGTGTCTGTGTCTGTGTCTGTGCGTGTGTGTGTGTGTGCGTGTGTGTGTGTGTGTGTATATGTATGTAACTTTGTTTGTTTTCGTCTGGGCTTGTGATCCGGCCTGATGTCTTCATCATCTATCTTCATGAGGAAGACATCACCCCTCCAACCACCTCGGTTTGCTTCTTGGTCCAGCGGTTGAGATATTGATTCCACCCACAGAGCTCAGGCTTTGTTAGATTTATTCTCATATCTGCCCTCTGCTGAACAAATTCATAATCATTGCAGTCATTTTGCTCTCCCAGAATCCTTTGTGTTTGTCAAAGAGACCGATTTTGGCTCAGACCAAAGTTACAATCCCTGTCCACTGCCCACTGGTTTGTAAAGGAATATCGTCAGCCAGGCACCTCCAGTATTGACTCTCAATAGAGATATATAATAAAGATTTTAATGCTTTGTCCACATTGTTCAAGTTGAGAACCTCGAACACAATGCCCTGCTTAGCTTAAACAACAACAATAAGATACAAAGATTAAAACAAAATTATCTCTATATATATTAAACCGTTGACAGACCATCAAGTTTTTAGAGGACAAAAAGCGAGAGAAAGCGAGAGAGAGAGCAAGAGGGAGAGAGAGAGAGAGAGAGAGAGAGAGAGAGAGAGAGAGAGAGAGAGAGAGAGAGAGAGAGTCCACAAACAAATTTGAAAAGGGACACTGGTAAATCTCATGACTTGATAAAAAATGCAATTTACTGTGTCGAGATCCCCTTCACTTCCCCTCTCACACACCCCCTCTCCCCTCTCCCCCCTCTCTCTCTCTCTCTCTCTCTCTCTCTCTCTCTCTTTCTGTCTGGCTTCTGGTAAATTGTTGGTTTCGGATGCCTTCTGGCTCTGCAGTTGGACGGGGTTACGGGGGTACAGAGGGAGGGGGGTATGGATGGCAGGGGGGAGTGGTGTGGGGGTGCTGTTGAAATTACAAGCCAAACGATTATCTGTGTGTGCGAGGGGGGTGGGGGGGGGGGGGGGGGGGGGGGGGGGGGGGGGGGGTTAATGTCAATTTTAGCTGTGAGTAGCAGGTAAAAAAAATTAAAATCCGCCAAATAACAGAGAGAAGGCGGGAAGAGGAGAGGAGGGGGAGGAGAGGGAGAGGAGGAGGGAAGGGGAGGAGAGAGGAGGAGGGAGAGGGGAGAGAGAGGGGAGGAGGAGAGGAGGAGGAGGGGGAGAGGAGAGGGGAGGGAGAGGAGAGGAGAGGGAGAGAGGGAGGAGGAGGAGGAGAGAGAGAGGGAGGAGGAGGAGGAGGAGAGGAAGGGGGAGGGAGAGAGGGAGAGGGGAGGGGAGAGAGGAGAGGAGAGAGAGAGGAGAGAGAGGGGAGGGGGAGAGAGGAGGAGAGAGAGAGAAGGGAGGAGGAGGGGAGAGGAGAGAGGAGAGAGGGAGGAGGAGAGGGAGAAGGAGAGAGGGATGGAGGAGGAGAGGGAGGAGGGAGAGAGAGGAGGGAGGAAGGGAGAGAGAGGAGAGAGGGGAGAGAGGAGGGGGGAGGGGAGAGGAGGAGAGAGGGAGGAGAGAGGGGAGAGGGGGAGAGGGAGAGAAGGGGAGAGAGGGGGAGAGAGGGAGAGGGGGAGAGGGAGAGGGGGACAGAGGAGAGGAGAGAGAGGAGAGGGGAGGGAGAGAGGGAGAGGAGGGGAGGAGGAGAGAGGAAGGAGAGAGGGAGGGGGAGAGAGAGGAGGAGGGAGAGGGGGAGGGGGAGGGAGGGGGAGGGGAGTATCTCTTAATCTGGCGCTCTGTTTCTGTCAGAGCTGGTTCCAGGTCAAATTATGAGCGCTGGCCAATGCGCTCGCTCCCATTACAAACAGATGAGTCCATCGTTCATCCTGTTACGACCACGCAGGGAACCCTGACCCCACACACACACACACACACACACACACACACAGACACAGACACAGACACCGCCACAACCGCAACCCCTGCAGACAGCTACAAATTTAAGGTTGAGCGATGGTCCAAATTGGATCCAGCAACGAGGGCGACGGGACTACAATATCACTTTAGGTGTGTCTGTGGTGGTGAAACCCTTAGGCTCTGCGGAGCACCGCGCCCACAAACCAAACCAGACCAGAAGTGATGGAGGAGCGTTGGCCCGGCCGACTGGCTCACAAGACATTACTGTAAGGTATTACGATAAGATATTACTGTGGTGATATTCATTAAACGCAGGCAGGCGGCCAGGCGGCGAGCTTAACGCGAGGGACGCATAGATCATTCTGGGGGTTTAGTATTGTACAGTACCGGGGAGAAACAGAGAGACAGAAGAGACAGAGAGAGAGAGAGAGAGAGAGAGAGAGAGAGAGAGGGAGAGAGAGACAGACACAAAGAGAGAGAGACACAAAGAGATTTGATTGATATAGAGCTGGCAAAGCTGAGTGCGAAATATGCTACAAAAGGCCCACGATAAGGAACAAGAGAAAGTCACTGGATGGGAGGAGGGCGGCAGGAGGCGGGGGCAGAGCGGAGCGGTGCGATAGGACGGAAGGGCTATCAATCACGAGGCTCGCGGGCGTGTGATTGGCTTACAAATGAGCCCGGCTACGGGACTGGAAGTGTAGATAGTCACTGCCGGCGTACTCCATCATAAATACACTTCCTTTCTCTGTGTTAAATGTATGCAAGGCCGGGGGAAGACGGCTGATGATGGATGGATTCCTTTACTGCCTCCGTCCACCCCCCCTCACTGCGGTGCTCCATCATGATGGATGGATTCCTTTACTGCCTTCAGCGCGAATATATAGGCGTGGGCTCAAAATGTAAATGAAAAAGAAAAACAAATACCAGTGCTTGCGCAACCCAGCACCTGTGTGGATGTATATTTATATATCTCTATACTGTATATACTATTTATCTTTGTCCACACAGACACAGGTGCTGCGTTGCGTAAAAACGCCGCTGTTTCTTTTCTTTTTTTTTTACCATTAACATTTTGAACGGACGCCTGACAATGGTATTCAGGGTGACTTACGGACATGTACTCTAAATGAAACACACAGGGGCTGGGACTCCATGCAGAAGCCGTGGCACTAAATCCAGTCGATAGCGAGGCATATTGTATGGATTGGCGGCGGAGGCATATTGTGGATGAGATCTTGAATGAGTCTTGCTGACGATATTGTAGTGTATCATTTGCTATAACGCACAGGAAACACAGTATCGCTCGATATTGAGGGTCAGTTGCTATGTCGATAGCTTTTGGACTACCACGGCTGCTGTTCTGGGAAGGAAGAAGAACTCAAACGGTATTTTGTGAGTCATGATTGGGACGGCAATTAGGTCGTGTCGTGTCCGGTTTGTGGAGAACAGCGTGCAGTAAGCGGGAGGGGAATTGATTGGATTTCAGGAAATATTCTCAATTGGTGCTGGTTCGCTCTCGTTCGGAGAGTATGAGCGCACATCATCGGAAAGGGTTTGGGGGGGAGGAGGTGTCGTCTGCTCGGCAGATACTGACAGTATCTGAGGATTTGCTCGATGGGAGGGAAGATGCTTGGGGGATATTATTGGTTTTATTGATTGAGAGGGTAGGCCGGCGTTCATCCGTGAGGTTTTGGGCCGGGGGGAATTCAGATATCCGCTGTGATGACACTTATTTGTCCTTGCGATAGTTTCTTATAGGTTGAATTAGGCAGTGTGGTACCATGTGTCTTGTGTTCACTCGGTGAATAATTCATCTGTCGGGTAGATTCTCTTCGTGTGTGTGGAAGCGTGATGAGCTTTGCGTATATAAGAGAGACGGTGAAGTGCAGGTCTGTGTGTGTGGTTTTTTGTGATTGCAACAAACAAACAACTACAGACACTGACACTCAATGCACAACACACTGGCACAAGGCACTATTTAGAAACACTTTCATCTATCGTCATGTTTTTATCTGGTAGGATTCTGATATCCAGCCATCGTAGTCATGGATTTTCTTTACAAATGCAGTGACCAAGGGGCAGCTGTCTGCGTGGGCATTGGAATCACCATCGTAGGCTGTGAGCGCAAGTAATAATCTTGAGACTGTCTGTGAAACTGTGCTATGTCAATAACGTTTGGGATTTTCGAAGTCAAGTTTATTTCGAGCATTATAGAAGTCAGAATAAGGCTTTCTTTTGCCTTGTTTTTTATGGATGCGAAACGAGTCGGTATGTTCTTATTGTGAGATTGTTGGCTTGTGCAGTATTGGTATTTTGGACACGAAAGTAATATTCTTTATGAGAATTTCTCATAGCATTCCTAACAAATATTTGGCGGCTATGTACAAGACGATGTATGATTGAATCACGTATACGGCTAGCCAGTACTGCTGTAAACATTTTACTACATCCAATCGATAATGCGGATTTAATATTAAATATTGTGTCTGTACCGGCCAGGTTTTTTTTTGTGGTTGTGCCAGTTATGAATAGGTCTGACGATTCTTGTTGTTTTCGATGGTGCAAACTTGGTAGTGGTATCTTGCAAGTAGGGCAGTACATGTAATGAATCGTGTGATAGTAGTCCATGTTAACTTGGTTGGTTTGGATGTCTAATAGTGAGGAAGTAGCTATCGAATTGGACAGAGGAGTATAATGTGCTTTAAGAAGTGTGTGATAGCTCTGATTATCTGAGGCCTTTGTGTTGGTTGGTTTCGGCTATGTTTCATTTGGCAGCGCTGACTGCTGGGTTGTTGTTCAATCAAGCGTTTGACGGACATTTGTCCTTTTTGTGAAACTGTGTTAAGGGAGCTTTGCATCCAACCACCACACACAGCGATGTACTCTATCGCTGTGAGATAGCACAAGAAAACTACGCAACACTGGTCATACTTGTCAGGGCTGCGGTTTACGCATGCGTATCCTGTTACCCCACACCAAGAGCACCCACCAGCGACGGTAGGGTATGGGTCAAGTGGTGGGCCCAAGGGCTTGCGTGACTTGTTGGGGGGGGACGTTTTTATGTTGTGTCGCGCATAGGCTCGCACACAGGTCGTTGCTGTTGTGGTTGTGTCGTAGCAACTCGGCGTTGTCAGTCGGATGATGTACAGGGGCTGGGGGGGCTGCAGTCACGTTGCTGCGGGTCCATCTGCGTGTCCTTGAGGCGCTTTGGGCGTTTGCCTCCGGGGCGGCTGACATCTTGCTGGGGGCTCCATCTGCCTCTCCTCCTCGCCTCCGGAGGCGGCGACGGTCACTAGGGTGAAGGAGGAGGAGGACGATGGTATCGCAGTCCCACCCGACTGCCGCTGCGTCGTCCGAAACGCTTCAGCCGTCAAGACAGGACGCGCTAAGGAAGTCAATCCGATAGTAGATCCGTGAGACAATATCAAATTCCATCGCGTTGTTAAACCAACATAACCTCAAACTGTAGCTAAACATAGACACGTAGAGGAGATAGACAAATATATATATCATAGCGAACGCCCAGGTGTTAGTTAGACGAAACCCGTAAAAGTAATGTCCCTGTCGTCAGGTTTCACGCACGAGGGGGCGTGATGTTAAATTAGGTTTTAAAGAGCTTGGCGGAGTCTCAACGTTCAAACACTTGATGCAGAGCCACGATTCAGTACATCTGCGGTGAATAATTCAGACGGGGAATTATGAGTTGTATTTATGAGCAGCTGAGTTAACAGTTCAACGGGGTTAGGCAGAGGAATGTGTAATGCTTGGAGACAAGCGTGTAGAGACGGACGGTTTTGTTTGTTCATTGTCTCAGGGACGTCACAGGCGGGTGACGCTGATTAAACCCAGGAACTGAGTATTTAATGAAATAAACTGGTACAGGTAACAGATAACATAAAAACACTTCAAACTAAAAGTGACACAGAACACATAACAGAAGACATGACGGGAAACAATGAACCGACAAGGACTGACTGGGGAACAAGACTTATACGGAGACATGAGGGGTGATTACAGATTAGACACAGCTGGGAACAGACAGGACACATGGCAAACATAGATCTAGAAGCGCCAGACAAGGAACACAATCGACATAGATAGAAATAGAAAACTAGACCAAAACAAACTCAAAAAGTTACAACCATGACACTTGTTTCAGCTCATGTGTTCCTCGTGGTCATCATGGGCGTTGTGCAGTTACCATCGGAGGACTGCTCTGTGCGGTGGAGGACGGCGGTGTCACCTCTGAAAAGAAAAAGTATTCCTCATTTAGAAACACAATGGAGTATTCCCGCCAAGAAAACTCAACAAACGGCACTAGCTCGCCAAAAGAGATGAGGATGGGGATGAGGATTAATGAGGGCGGCAACAACAGTAATCGGTAGAATAGTTCTTGCGGGGCAGTTTGTCCTGTGTGCAGGCACCACCGCACTCATGTAAATGACCACTGTGTGCACGTGCACATTAGAGAAAGAGTGAGAGGGAGAGAGAGATAGAGAGAGAGAGAGAGAGAGAGAGAGAGAGAGTAAATGTATATTCATTTGCACGGTGTGACATGCAATTCATTCCCATTAACTGGGTCGTTGAAAATGGCAACGAGGCAACCGGATCCCCGATCGCCGCTCCTCTGAAGCAGTTGCCATGGCATCCTCGCTTGACAAGTGAGCGAGCGAAAAAATAAGACGGAACGAGGCAGATCGAGGTATACTGTGCAGCAGCAGCAGGAGAGAGAGAGAGAGAGAGAGAGAGAGGCCAGGGAATGGAAGGGGTTTTGGGAGTGGACAGACTGGTGTCATTGAGGGAGGGAGGTAGGGGGGGGTTGGGGGTAGGTTCTCTCCCGTTGAGCCGCTGGGCCGCTGGAGGGAAAGACCTCCGTCAATGTCATCCGCGGGTAGTAGTCTCCCTTCCCTCGCGCCCGCTCGCCACACGCACCCCACCTCCGTCAGCTCTCTGAAAGTCACTCCACCGCGCTCAGGGCTGCTAACAACAACAACAACAACAACAACAACAACAACAACTGCTAATTTTGGCTGCACTAGTAGCTAACCACACACAGCGGCAGCCGCTAAAAACGTTGCTAATGTTTTTGTTCGCTTCCCCTGTTTTTTGTGGACGTGTACGTTTGATCCAGAGTTATATAACAGACGTCGCCGAAGATGCAGATTTTCCGACATCTCAAAGATTCAAAAACGCGCCGGGCTTTTGTTTCCCAAGGTGTTGCGTAATTTACGAGTTAAAGCGGGACGTTTAAGCGGGACAAAAAACCGTAGGAGGGACGGGATTTATTTGCGGGTTCAGGGTTTGATCAGCGATTGTATTGTATTTACAGCCAACTGCACACTGACAAAGTAGATCAAGCCCCGAGCGTGTTATTAGCGGTGAGGAGCGCGCCGTGTGCCAAACGCAGACTGGGAAACACAAGCGCGCAAAAATGTGGACGCTTTTAGAAGCATTTTAATGCTGCAAAGCTGCGACTGTGTTTTTGTCATCGGTTGAATCATTAATATGAAATATGATCGGAGATGTAATGAGATATAATGGAAATTCGGTACTGTACTCGCTCTGTCTCTTTGAGACATCGTAGGCCCAAGGCGTTTACCTTTTATTTCAGTAGGTTACTTTGATATTAAAAATCTTCTTCTTAAGACCGTTCTGTTCGGCTCCATGGGACACCGTGTATCCAAGGCTGACAGCTATTGCTTGAGTTCTGCTGATTCGTATTTTATTCTTTTGTATCGGATGGCTTTGAGCGGTAAAATAAATCAAATAAATCAATTGTGGAAAGGAAGATTTCTCTTCCTTTCAGTGGCGGAGACAACTTTGAAAAGTTAATCTTAAACATAATTATTCAGCTTGTTTGTTGACTATGCTTCCAGACAAACACAAAATGATCATCCTGATGCTGATTGCATGTGTGTACTTTGAGAGTGTGTGCGTGTGTGTGTGTGTGTGTGTGTGTGTGTGTGTGTGTGTGTGTGTGTGGATGCGTATGATTATACGTAATGACTTGTGTGATGGAGGCACAAATATGCCACATATGTACATCCTTCCTGTGTATCGAGTCGGCCAATGACAGCAGCGTATCTGTCCACAGGTGCAAGCAGCTGACCTATCCGGAGGACCTGCCCCAGATCTCCGTGGTGTTCATCTTTGTGAACGAGGCGCTGTCCGTCATCCTGCGCTCGGTGCACAGCGTGGTCAACCACACGCCGGCACCCCTCCTCAAGGAGATCATTCTGGTGGACGACAACAGTGACAGCGGTACGGCACCTGTTAGCTTCTACTAGCATCCGTCCACTAGCCTCTATTGGCTTCTACTAGCCTATATTAGCTTCTACTAGTATCCACCAGCCTCTAGTGGCTTCTACTAGTCTATATTAGCCTCTACTAGCATCCACTAGCCTCTAGTGGCTTCTACTAGTCTATATTAACTTCTACTAGCATCCATCCACTAGCCTCTAGTGGCTTCTACTAGCCTATAAAATAAGATTAGATAAGATAAGACAGAACTTTCTTGTTCCAGGTTGCATAGCAATACAATAAAACAATAGAGAGATCAACAGAATAATACAAATAAACAAACAGATTTACAAATGTACAGTCCTAGTAGAATAAAAATATAGGTGAAATATACAAATATAGGCAAGATAAGGTATTCAGACAGCGAAAACTATTTGGCATAATTGAAGTGTAATACAGCTGTGATAATAATAATGGTTACGAGGACGTATTGCACATGATAGAAAGAATATTATGAATATTGCACATAATGTTGAAAGGTAATGTAGAAGATATTAGCTTCTACTAGCATCTACTAGCCTCTATTGGCTTCTACTAGCATCCACTAGCATCTATTGGCTTCTAATAGCCTATATTAGCTTCCTCTAGCATATATTAGTATCTATCGTCCCATACTAGCCTATATTAGCTTCCACTAGCATCTACTACTCGCCTCTATTAGCATCTACTGGCTTCTAATAGCATCTACTAGCCCCTATTAGCTTTGAGTAGCATCTAGTAGCATCTTCGTCTACTAGCATCTACTAGCATGTAGCATCTGCTCATAGCTACAGCCGATTGCAGCTATTAGCATTTACAAATAGCCACACACACACACACACACACACACACACACACACACACACATTCTCCATTCCGGTGCTGGGGCGTATAAAGCTGAACACATCTAACTAGTACTGATGCATAGAGTATAACCTGCACAAAATAATCTCGTTAATCTTATGGGAATTGATGCAATTACAGGTTGGAAGTGTTCCAGTTCTCTGCGCCCACATCCTGCTCAACGCACAGAGGGCTTAACGAGGTGCTGACGAGCGGGCTTACAGGCCATATATATGAACATACTCAAAGATGTCATTTTTTATATTGATTACTCGAGAATCACTCAAAGCAATCACGTTAAAGCTGCTTAATGTGACAATGACAAAGAGCGTTTCAAATGGCTATTGGAGTATAAATTCACAATATTGGGCTTGAGTTGTCTCCGCCCGGCCCCTCCCCCCAGACTCTCACTCTCCCCCCCAGACACTGATAGAACATGAGTGCAAGATGAGCAGAGTGCACCGTTTCATATATGGCAACCTGGGGTGTCAAATTTGGCAGTGGGCGGAGTCAACTCACAGACCAACGTTCCCGACCCGGAATAGAAATGTCAAGAACAGAGAACAAAGTGTAGCATTGTTATCGAAGAACCCAGTATTTCAGGTTAGCATGTGTCCTTAATCCCTGATGACATATTATGGTCCTTTTATGCTTAGGCCTAACAATTTGTTACATATGGCACCTTTAAAAAAACATTATATATGACAAAATCCTGCCCCAAAGCCACTTATTTCGCCTTCCCTGTGTTCCCTGGTTTGGTACATTCCTGTCACCGGTGTTAAAGACTCATTCTGCCCACCTGTGTGTTCTGTCCCTTCACTTTTTCACACTCAACATCCCGTTGTACGTATCCCATGTTATGGTAACTTCCTGTTCCTGTCATTTTGACATTAGGTCGGTTTTATTTATGTCTGTTGCAGCCCCCAGCATGGTCAATGTATATTTATTGGCTAGTTGCATCCATACTGGTACGCTGCCATACCTAAATCCAACGGACGCATCATTAATGTAACAAGCTTGCCTCGCAGTGACCCGTTGTGAATATCACGTCACGAAAATCCTCCTGTGTTGGAAATATGAATAATAACATGCTGCCCGTCCTGCCAAGAAGTGATGCACAGACTATAATTCACACGTCACGTAACTCCAGCCATTGATTGCTGTATTGTTCCGATATTTTTCTCCTCTCGCAGTGTCGAGCATTAAAAGTGTCTGGTTGCTATAGAATATAATGCTGCCACAAACCACCCCCCCCCACCCCCCCAGGTCCCCTGGCTTCCAGTAGGGGGGGTAGTGAAATATACTGGAAGCCAGTACATCCTG
>PIJE02005854.1:0-17115 GCA_002895965.2 Coryphaenoides rupestris
GATAGGGATGCATTGCTGTCGCGAGATGCATACCAATGTCCCCTCATGCATAATGCATTTCCCTCACAATCAATAAAAAAAGTTTAACAGACTCAAAATCACCAGTGAGCCATAAAGGTCTCCTTGTCATTTGATGAAAGCAAATAAAAATGGACCATCTTGGAACATAATGTGATCCCGTACTGCCTCCAGAGTGAGAACATGTGGAGGGAGGCCTACACAATGCCTCCGTCCGTGAGGCACGAACCACACTGTTCTCTGAACCCTCTCATCAGACCCACAGTCAAAGCATGCGAAATGTCACTACACTACGCACATGACCTGGGTTCACACTGAACCAGGGAACACGTGAACACAGTTCTTTCCACGCAAGCCAAATAACAAACGAGGAACCTGCGAACGGCTGAGATAGAGGCATCAGCCAGATGGTGGACGTAGAGGTCAGCGAGGAGACACAACAGCAGGCCGAGCGGGTGCTGATGCTGAACACCGCTCATGCCTCTGCGTTAATATAGAATAGAATAGAATAGAACTTTATTAATCCCAAAGGAAATTCTAATATATTCTAATATTCTAATATATTTCCGTTACGGCCTCAGCATGCGAGGTGGCACACCCAAAGCAGCTGTTGACGGGCCGCTTGGCTCCCGGGTGACTGTTTCATCCGTGTCCTCCATTATTCACGGCAGTAAAGGGACACGTGGGTCTCCGAACACACACGTTTAAAGCGCTTAAACCGTGCCATGATGCCTTTGTCTTGTCTGGAAGCCATGTCGTGACACTTACACACGAAGCACAATGACAGTTTGATAGACTTGAATGATCCACATCTACAAGCTGCTTCTTCACTCCTCTGTTATTATTACTGTGCAGTAGCAGGGCAGATTGAAATGGAAATATCACATCAGAGGTCACCTTTTGTGTTATTTGTGTTACTAATTTACAACAAGCGGTCCAGTCCAGGCATTGCCCATTGAGAAGAATGAACAAACAATGACAAGCGATTTACAAGCTATTGGCCACATTTGTGTGACGCTGGACAGCTGGATTTATGTGATGTAAAAAAAAAAAAATCACACAATCACCTAGTTGCCCGATGGCATGTTGAGTGTGTGTGTGTGTGTGTGTGTGTGTGTGTGTGTGTGTGTGTGTGTGTGTGTGTGTGTGTGTGTGTGTGCGTGTCTGTGTGTGTGTGTGTGTGTGTGCGTGTGTGTGTGTGTGTGTGTGTGTGTGTGCGTGTGCTGTGTGTGTGTGTGTGTGTGTGTGTGTGCCTGTCTGTGTGCATGTATGTGTGTGTGTGTGTGTGTGTGTGTGTGTGCTGAGTCAGGAGCGGCCACTGGTCTCTCCGGTAGGTTGCTCTCTCGTCCCATTCCTCCCCTCGCCGTCTCTCTCTCTCTCTGCGAGCTCGTATCTACTTATTTCACTTCTACACGGGGGAGTCATTCTTGTGAGTCATTCTTCTACGGAATAACCGGTGGCATGGACTGGGACATCGAGGTGGATAATGGTTGGTTTTGTTCTGATTTCTGAACTCTTTTTGTTCCCTTCTTGAATGCCTGATGTGGACTGGCTGATGTTGACTGGCTGAACCGGAGCGCTGTTGACAGGACAGACCGGGGCTGGCTGGCTGGCTGGCGGGCGGACGGACGGACGGCGCTCCGATGCGCATCTGCGGTCTCCTTCTTCTTCTTCTTCTTCTTCTTCTTCATAAACGCTTTTAATGCTCGAAAGACAAGAGACACACACACACACACACACACACTCTTCTGCACCGAGCCCATGCATGCATGTACGCCAGCCAGCCAGCCACAGATGAGAGGGATTAACCACCAGGCGCAACCGCGACTCATTGCGGAAAAGCCCTGTGACTGCTGCTGCTGCTCCTCCTGCTGCTGCTGCTGCTCCTGCTGCTGCTGCAGACCCATGTGAACACGCAGCGTGGAGGACGTGAGAGAGAAGAGCCCACAATGTGAGTTGCTTTTACATCACACGGCTCACTGCATGACAATGTCTCTTGGTACACCCTGTTCCCCGCCCCCCCCCCCCCCATGTATATCAGGCAATAATAACAATAACGCAACAGGGATGATAATCAATCAATAATGATGATACCAACATGCATGTTTCCATTCATGATCATATGACTTATTGACATATTATAATTGGTGTTATTATTATTCTAGTCGATCATGACCAAAATGCACTGAAGTGTAACTGAAAATGACTCTCCCCCCCTCCCAAAAAAAAAGGGCAAACAGTATTGGGTCTATAGCCTGTTTACACATCAGGATTTCCATTCTTCAGATACATGCCAGTGATGTTCTCGATGACACCGTGTATACGATGCACTGTCCGCCTGATGCACATTAACACTAAAAAGGGGAGGACAGAGAGAGAGAGAGAGAGAGAGCGAGAGAGAGACCTGGCAACCGATTCTCAAATCACTTGTGTGCTCTCGCCCCCCCATCACCCCCCTCGTCCCCCTCGCCCCCTAACCCCCCACATCCCCTGGACGCTTCAGTCAGTGCTTCGTGTGGCTCATCATTGTTTTGCCTGTGTTGTACTTTTCATTCACTCCGTTCCCCCCCTCCCCCCCATCCCCTCTCCTCTCCCCCCTCCCCCCTCCGGCTGCCATGGCTCGGTGTCTGGCCCCCGCCGTCCGGTGCACCGCTGTTGCAGGTCCATTCATATCGTGGCCCTCGGCAGCGAATGCCCCGGCGGTGTGGGCCCCGGGGAGGAGGGTCCCATGGGTCAGGGCCAGCTGCAGGGGGGCCTGCTGTGGAGCTACCTGGGCCACGGCGCGGTGGTGGGACCCCACGACCTGGAGAACAGCCTGCACCACCCGGCCTTCATGGAGTACACCTCACGGGTGTTCGGCGACGTGACCGTCGTGGTGCGCGACTGTCCCAGCTGGGTAAGCGGCCTGCGGCTGGCGGATAGACTGGACGGATTTTGCGGCTCAGGCGGATGGACGAACAGATGATGGATGGATGGATGGGTGGATGGATGGATGGGGATGGACAATCAAAATGGTTAATGGATTGTATTTATCACACATATTCACCCATTCACACAACGACGGCGGTGTCAACCTTGCAAGTTAACAACCATCACGTCGGGAGCGTCTTGCTCAGGGAGACCTCGACACTTAGCTAGGGAGAGCAGGTGGGGTTAGGTGTCTTGCTTAGACACTTAGCTAGGCGGAGCCCGGGGATCGAACCAGCAACCTTCCAGTTACCAGACAACCGCTCTTACCTCTTACCCGAGCTACTGACAGACAGACAGACAGATGGACAGACATGAAATCAATCTATTCACCCGTTTCCATAATTGGCCAATCCATCTCAGTCACGAAACATTCACTCTTGGGTTCTCTTCTATTCTCTCCGTCTCGCTCGCTCTCTGTGACACTCGTATCTGGATTCCAGCCGTTCGTCCAAGATGGCGCATCAGACACGTTCCTTATTTGATTGGGTGAACAAGAGAGGCAGCGAGGTCAGGAGAGGCCAAGGCGGCGGAGCATGCACTGAGAGCAGGCGGGGGTATTTTAGTCTGCCGTGCTGCCTGGGAGCGTGAGTCAGGGAGCTACTGAGGCTTCTTTTTAGTTGTTTTCCAGTCCTCGGTCTGCAGCGAGGATGTTCAAAAACTCCGCTGCTGCTGCTGCTGCTGCTGCTACTGATGATGCCATGGCGGGATTTAGGCTCCCCAACCACGCGACGACAACAACAACAACAACACCAACAACACCAACAACAACAACCGTATCTTTCTTCTTTCTTGCCAAAATCAGAGCAGCCACACCATGACCCCGTCTCACCACAAACCGCTGTTCAAGATTGCATCATGTGTGAAATAGATGATTGAACGGTTGATCATTTAAAAAAAAAACAATCCTTTGTGAACACCAGACATCACTGTAGACAAATGACGCGATGGTGACTGAACCGCCCCACTTCATTCATTTTTTATCACGACCAAAATATAATTGTTGTCAGTGTTGTTCCAAGATGGTTGGAATCGTTAAAGGTACTATATGTAAGAATCAGTGCATTCTGATCTCCGTGGGTTGAGACAATAACAATCAGAAACTAATGTTAGTTCTAATCATAATTATACCTTGTACACATTTAAAAAAGCAATGAAATATATATATTTTAATTATCCACGCTTACATGTCACTTCGTTCCTTTTTCCCGCGAAATCCGACCCGACTCAAATATAAGAGAAATCACCCAGAAGCTGTTCTACACAACAGAGAGAGTCGGGGAAGCTCTCATGTTTTAACTTCAACCACAACCTGCTCACAAAAGAGATTTGTGCTGTAAAATCCTAACATGTAGTCCCTGAACAGATTCATTATTCTATAGGACCTTTAACTGGCGAGACCGTTGTTTAATTCAGGGAAATAAGCCTGTAGAATGTAATGCAGTTACATCACGGAAACGGGGTGGAACGCATAGGAAGATGTATAGGAAGATATATATAGGGAGGACACTTGAGTTCACATTCAGATGGCATACGTTCATGCTAATTAGCATGCTCTTCTTGCCTCCCCCCTCCACCCCTCCTCTCCTCCCCCTCCTCCTCTCCTCCTCCCACCTCTGCTGGACAGTGATTGGTCCAGCGTGCGGAGCGTTCTGGAGCAGGCGGACATCCTGGTGTAATTCCACGCTGTTGCCGCGGCCACGTCGTTCGTCTCTCTGGCCGAACCACCCAGCTCAGCTCCTCCCTCCCGTCCCCCCCCCCCCGCCCCCCCACCGCCCCGGACTATAACCCTTTCCTCCGCCCCCCCTTCCCGACCGCTCGCCCCTGCCCCCCCCCCGGTTTACTCCTCGTGGAACCCAGTCACCCAGCCACTCTTCCCACCCTCCGCCCCCCATCCACTCTCTCTCTCATCCCCCCGCCCCTCACTGTCCGTGTCGGACACGACCAATGAACCCTGTCAGGCCCTCTCCCCGCCCGCTGCCTTCCACGCAGCCCCCGCCGGTCCCCGCGCCTCGTGACGGACACGGCTACTCTCACCGCCACGACCCCCGACACGGCTCACCGACGCCCACCCCCCTCCCGCCACCGCCGCCCCTCCGCCCCGCGCGCCGAGACCCAGCCGGCCCCCCGCCCCTACCCCCGCGCTGCTCTGCAGCGCTCTACCCCTCAAACCGGCTGCCCCGCCACTCTGCGCGCAGGGCGCTCGCTCCCGGTCCATCCTCCTGGTTCGCCGCGCGACCCTATCCCGCCCGTGGCTGAAGCGCCTGTCTGCCACGGTCGCAGCGCACGATCGCCGGAACGACGTCCCTCTGGCCGTCTGGATCCCTCATTGAATCCTCCGGGGGGGCCGGGGCCGCCCCTCCGCCCAGCGCCGTCGTGGCCCGCACGCCCCCCCCCGCCTCCCCTCCCCCGCCCCCCCCTCTCCCCTCCTCCCCTTCCCCGCCCCGCCCCGGGGGGGGGGGGGCGGGGGGGGGGCTCCGGGGAGTTTAGTTTAGGAGGTAGAGCGACCACACGTTACAGCTGTCTCTCTCTCTCTCTCTCTCTCTCTGTCTTCCTCGATGGATTACATTGTTGCATTCAATACACCGTGTAGCTCTTGTATAATTAATAGGGTCGGGCAAAAACCACGATCTCAACACAAGCAGGAGTCCCCACGAGGGCTTCAACATCATCAGCATCAAGGTCTGGGTGCCTGAGAGCAGAGTCAGTCTACCTGCTTTGTCAAAGTGCTGCCTGCCATAATTCTATCATTCTAATCTTTGATCAACCGATCCCTTCGTCGTCAGTAGTACAGTAAGATGGTGGTTACTGGAATGGACGCTGGGGCTGCTTCACCATGGTGTCCCTTTCTGGCAGTGATGCTATTACGGTCGGCACTCACGTCATGGGGCAACGCGATCTCTGTATGCGGTGTTTGTCCTTCGGCGCGTCCTCTTCAAGACGATGATGATCGACTGACAATTAGAGCCCTGGGCATCCTGCCCATTGTAATGTGTCATTGTGTGGATGTTAAGCCAGTGCAAGACCTTACATCTACACGCATGAGTCCTGCAATATGACCCCGCACACACACACTGCCATGAAGAAGCCTGTGATGGACACACGTGATGTAGAGACCGAGAGACTTGATGGGTAACCAGTCCAGCCTAGGTGGCCGTACGGTTCAACGTCACTTCTCCTTGACCTGGCAATCCGTCTGCCAGGTGGCCTCTGGCAACCAAACACCAAACACCCCTTTTATCAACCCGTGAATACATCCCTTCACAGCCAGCGGGGATGTATTTTAGTCTCGCCTGCGAGAGATAGAGATCTGCTCAGAGACAGCAAGATACCGCCGTCGCGTCGAGAGGGGAGAGATGTTTGGGTGCGAGAGAGAGAGAGAGAGAGAGCGGTTGCGATGGGGGGAGGCGATGGAGCCGGTGCGCGATGCGGGGAGGAGATCGGGCCCGCCCGGCCCTGGCCCGGCACGCGATGGAGCCCACCTCACCGCCCCCCCCGTTCCTCCGTACGCCTGGGCCGCTGTTTCTGCGGCTGTAAGCGTTTCCGAGCGATTCCCCCGTGATGGCGCCGACGGAGACCGACGGATGATCGCTGACCGCTTCCTGCCGACGGATTTAGACCACCCAGGGGCACCCGTGAAGCAGAGGATGCTCTGTAACGGAGCCCTAATGTGGCCATTAAACCTCCCTCACCGCTGGCCCTGCGCCCGCCCACCCTCGCCGCGTCTGTAGCCCGTGGCATTTAATCAACCCTCCCTCCACAGACGCTGCCCCTGCCCCCCCACACACCACACCCCACACACACACCCAACCCACACACACACACCAACACACACACCACACACCACACACACACAGCACACACACAATGTGCATAGACCACAGCACACACACACACACACACACACACTCATCACCCACCACCTTCCCACTCCCCTTCCTTTACACACACACACACACACACACACACACACACACACACACACACACACACACACACACACACACACATGCATGCACACACACACACACACACAAACACACGCCTACACACACACACCCCCCCACACACACACCCCCACACACACACACACACACACACACACACACCCACACACACACACACACACCACACACCCACACACACAACACACACTCACACACACGCGCAGCACACCTCAGATTGTTTTAGAGATAGCTCCACCTTTCTCTCCCCTTCTCCCCTCTCTCTCCCCCTCCCTCCCCCCTCTCCTCTTCTCTCCCTCTCCCCTCCTCCCCCCTCTCCCCTCTCCTCCTCTCTCTCCCCCCTCTCCTTCTCCCTCTCTCTCTCTTCCTTCTCCCTCTCTCTTCCTCCTCTCTCTCCCTCTCCTCTCTCTCCTTCTCCCCTCTCCCTTCTCCCTTTCTCTCTCTCTCTCTCTCTCTCTCTCTCTCTCTCTCTCTCTCTCTCTCTCCCTCTCTCTCTCTCTCTCTCTCTCTCTCTCTCTCTCTCTCTCTCTCTCTCTCTCTCTCTCTCTCTCTCTCTCTCTCTCTCTCTCTCTCTCTCTCCTCTCTCTCCTCTCCCCTCTCTCCTCTCTCTCTCCTCTCTCTCCCTCTCTCCTCTCTCTCTCCCCTCTTCCTCTCTTCCTCTCTCTCTCCCCTCCCCTGTCTACACCGCTCAATGAATGCGCACGACGCCACATACAGCACAGATAGATGAATCTAACAGTGGGCCTCCCTCTTGCCAATATCCTCATTGTCTGGCGTTAAACATTCGCAGGATTAATGGACCACACAGGAGATAGTAAAGGGCTATTATCTCAACTTCAGTCAGGTCCCATGTGGTAAATGTTTAACCCCACCCCCACTCCCCCCACCACCCCCCCGCCCCGCCTCCCCCTCCCCCACCACCACCCCCCCCCCCCTCCCCCCCCCCCCCCCCCCCCCCCCCATCCCCCCCACCCCCCCCCCCCCCACCCCATGTGGTAAATGTTTAACTGCTTGTTTAAGAGTTTGTTATGTTTTTGGTTTGCTTACGATAAGGACCAGGGCAGTCCTTAGCAAAGGCCGTGGTGCCTCGCCGCACGTCGTCGATGAAGCACATTGAAACAGAATCGTTTTTTAGGCAACGTCTTTATGCAACGGTCTTGACAACAAGATGCCACTGAGGCCCGAGGCTTGTCACCCGGAAAAGAATAGTACAACCGTCAACCGTCCAAGCTGTGACTGGAAGTGATGCAGATCAATGGAACGGTCTGGCTTCTTCTTCTCTGCCTGATTCAATGATTCGCTGCATAAAATACTGTCTTCTTCTGCGGCGTCGTACGTTGTTCACTCATTGTGTGTTTTGCTGTGTGCTGCTGCTGCCTTTGCCAGGCCTCTCTTGGGAAAGAGATGTTTAATCTCAATGACACCAGTGTGGTTGAATAAAGGGTACAGATAAATAAACACATCACCAAAATACCCCTTAGCGACACAACACAGAAAATGCTCTGGTGTCTCTCATTGTATTCATGTGTAACAGGAATATTCTCCTCATCCTCCTCTTCTCCTCATCCTCCTCCTCCTCCTCCTCCTCCTATTCTTCCTCCTCCTTCTCCTCCTTCTCCTCTTCCTCATCTCCTCATCCTCCTCCTCCTCCTTCCTCCCTCCTCCTCTCTCCTCTCCTGCCCTCCTCCTTCCTCCTCCTCCCTCTCTCTCTCCCCTCTCCTCCTCTCCTCTCCTCTCCTCCTCTTCTCCTCTCCTCCTTCTCCTACTCCTCTTGTCCTTCGCCTCAGGGACACCTCGACACTTAGCTAGGGGGCGGAGCCCGGGGATCGAACCAGACAACCGCTCTTACCTCCTGAACTACTGCCACCCCGACCTACAGTGGTGAGCGCGTTCGCTTAACGTTAGTCTTACGATCCTCTGCGGTAGCAAGGAGAACAGTGTTCGCGCAAACCCACCGGTCAGTCAAGTCAAGTCTGACTCGCCACAGCGTCTCACCTGGTAGTCCTGGTACATGCAGGGCACGGCGCCCACGCTCCTCTCCTCCACTCCCTCCTCCTCCTCCACTCCCATCATCCTCCTCCTCCTCCTCCTCCTCCTCCTCCTCCTCCTCTCCTCCTGCTCGTCCTCATCACCATGGCCTCCAGACGAGGGTCCTCCCTGTACTTGTCCCCTGTGTGCGTCCGACTGGAGCAGCTGCGTGCCCCACAGCGAGGGTCTCCAGCTGTCCCGGGACCTGGGCGCCACCTACCTGGAGCTGCCCTCGCTCAACCACGTCTTTGTGGGACGCTACATCCTCCTCCTCTCCTCCTCCTCCTCCTCCTCCTCCTCCTCCTCCTCCTCCTCCTCCTCCTCCTCCTCCTCCTCCTCCTCCTCATCCTCCTCCTCCTCCTCCTCTCCTCCTGCTCGTCCTCATCACCATGGCCTCCAGACGAGGGTCCTCCCTGTACTTGTCCCCTGTGTGCGTCCGACTGGAGCAGCTGCGTGCCCCACAGCGAGGGTCTCCAGCTGTCCCGGGACCTGGGCGCCACCTACCTGGAGCTGCCCTCGCTCAACCACGTCTTTGTGGGACGCTACTTTGGCAGCGTGGTGGGTGCTCCTCCGACTACCTATTACGCCTTGTGATGAGATTCGAATGGAAAGGACTTTGCACATCTGAAACGGTAGTGCTGGTGCATCCGAGTGTAGAAGAGCACATAAAAGAAAGTTGAAGAAAAAGTCTCAGATCAGTCTGACGAAGGTTTTTTTTACCCGAAGCTAAAAAGTACGCTGCTGGGCTTGTGATGAACACACACAGTCAGATGTGTCAGCATTTACATTTTTCGAATATATCAAGTCATCGAGATCCAAATGCTGAAGCTAAAAGTCCACACCATTATACTGTGATAATTTACATGCAAAACATTTTGGTAGCTGGGTCTAGCACTAACAAAGTCTGTGTTCTCTGGTGTGTGTTGGACCGGTCCACAGCTGGAGTTCTTCATGATCCAGTGTCTGAAGCAGAAGGCTAAGGAGAGGCCGGACAAGAGGCGTGTCAGTAAAGTAGCCGAGCCACGCCCTCCACACCTGGAGCAACCAGGTCAGAGGTCAACACTCTGCTGCACCCTCTTAGTCTCAGATGCACCTCTACACTCATGTTTTATAGACTTAACATAAGTCTGAAGGGAACACTCTCTCAGGGAGTTATTAGTCAGGGTATTGAATTTGCAGAGGCATGAAATGAGTGATGAAACACATGTAATGTCTCATTATTATTTTACAAACTAGAAGTTTGGCTGAAGTAATTTCATTCAATTGGGAAGTGCAAGGCAACTGCAAAATATACAATCTGAATAATGAAGATAAAAAGATAACTATAAGGCTATTACACGATAAGATGATAAACATTTATGAAGCAGGGGAATGTTGTCGCTGAGAACACACTGTTCTCCTTGCGTGCTCAGTTCTGCTTTCGTCAAAGTCAAAATCAAAGTGTTTTATTGTCACATAGATGCACACGGTTCGACTTATTCACCCCCCCCATCAAGACACTCACCATTTTGGCATTTTCAAATTGACAGGAATAATAGGCTATTTGCCCAAGAGCATTTCCCTGGCACTTCTGGAGGAGGGTGGGGGGGAGGTGGAGAGGGGGGCAACGTCTCTCTCTCTCTCTCTCTCTCTCTCTCTCTCTCTCTCAAATTGTTGTTCCTGGAACAAATTGTTATCAGAATTGTTGTTTGACCTTACCCCCCACCCCCCCACCCCCCATCTCTAATCTCACAGACCGGCCACTTGGTCAGACCGGCTGCCAGACAGCACCCGTGTGTCTCGGCATCCTGAAATAGGTTCCCATGCGCCGTATTGGAGATGTTGTAATAAATATCGACCCGTCCGCTTAGCCAATCTCACAAGCGGGCACCGTGACATCACGGCAGGGGAGGTGGGGGGCACCGTCTTGGCAACCTCGCCTCAGAGCCCACACACACACACACACACACACACACATTGAATATACGTATATATGGCAGAGGTTCAGGGATACATTTTAGGCACCATTAAGAAGAGACGAGATCAACAGAGGTCTGCGGCGGGACAGTGATTTACATGGCCGCTACCTGTAGGACCTCTGCACTCCCGCCCTGCTTAAATCTCTCGCTTAGTGCATCATTCTGTACTTAACTCCTGTCTCTTTCCCGGCACGCCTCCACATATCATCTCCGGCTCATCGCTCTACTGCCGGGTTTCCAAACGGGTGTATTCCCTTCCCGCCCTGCTCCTCCTACTCCCATAGGTTTTTTAGTCAACTAATTATTCATTCACCGTTTATGTCTCTGTGTCCCGCCACACTCCCCTCCTCCTTCTTAACGATCACCAGGGGGGAGGCGATGTATGTGTTAGCGCATTGATTGCTCAAGATCGATGCTCTATCTCTCTTATCTTATCTTCCCCCCTCCTGGCACCCATTCACCTCTCCCCCCCCCCCCCCCTCCCCTCCACTCCCCTCCCATTTTCCCCATCGTCTTTGTACCCGTTTACCCTCGTTCCACTGACCCCCTTCCCCCTCCACCTCCACCACCTCCACCCTGGCTTCAGCTCGCCTCCCGCCGATCCGCGTGGAGGAGTCCAGCTTCTCGCAGGACATGCAGTGGCTGCTGGAGCGTGGCGTGCAGTTCGCCGACGTGGCGTTCTTCTCCGGGGACTCCGGGAAGGAGCTGGGCTGGGCGCACGCGGCCGTGCTGTGCGCCGTGAGCCCCTTCTTCAGACAGCTGCTTCTGGGGCCCAAGTCCAGGTAAGGGGGGGGGGGGTTGTTTGGAAGCCTTCAGTCATAAATCACAGCGTTTTAGCGACGATAAAGTTTTATTGGATCCGATGATGAGTGCACTTAGGGTGACTTCGGGGCGGTGGCTATTCCAGGGAACGTCCCCAGTCGCGGTGTGTTTGCCGAGAGCGAGACGCCGCCCCGCACTCGCTGCTCTCCACGTGGGACGGCGGGATTATCGACGACGCGATGCCGCGGCCGGACGGGCACACGGTCGGGCGCCTCTCCCGCCTGGTGGTGAAGGACCCTCTGCTGTGCCTATGCTTGTGGGAGACCCTCATGTTCCTTTACAGAGGTACAGCAGCACACGTTCAACACAGCCCACTTAGGAACCCCTCTGACGGCTATAGATTCAACCGAGAATTTGCTGAAATGAGTGTACATCGCCGAGTCGAATCAATAGTCAACAGAAGCGGCGAACTATGACTCCAGCCTATGACTCCAGCCTTTATCGCTGCAGCAGAGAGAGCATGAAGAGGCGATGGTAAATCAGCCGCTAATAGTGTGTGAATACAATAGAAAGCATATGGTCGCGGCGGGCCGCTCAACACCCAGAACCAGCCGGCCCACTGACCTCTGAGCTCAGGAACACAACCTGCGTCCTCCGGCAGGCTGCTCCTCAGTCTGCTCTGTAGTACTCTGAGACAATCTGGAGTACAGATTGTCTCTCAAATCAGACAAATTCAGATTAATCATCTAAATTCAATGAGTTCAAATCTGGATGAACAGGGGCCCTTCCACTTTCTTTCACCTCATATTTGTTTCCGCCCATCATGTTCCACCAATCATGTTCCGCCAGTCATGTTCCACCAATCATGTTCCACCAATCGGCCAGCAGGAGTAAAATGTGGAAACTGTGTCTGCAAAGGTTTCAAATCAACACAGTGTAGACTGCCTACTGTAGAAATACACACTGTTAAAGTTCAAGATTCAAAATTCCTAAATTCTAAAACTCCCCTTCTGAACACTTCAGCCACTCGTGCTAATGAGTTTCTCTTCGGGAGAATCTCTCCTTAATGAAACGTGAAACAGGGCATAGCTCCGCCCCTTTCAGTTTCTGGTTTTCTACTCTCCGCTTAGCCTCCCCCAGAACTTCTACTATAACATTGCGGGACTGCTGGACCCGAGATAACTCCACAGTACAGGTGGTTCGTAAATTGAGCATTGTGAAAACTGCAAGACTTGCGAGCTCCAATCCTAATGGCATATGAGGGGTTAGTGATTTCACAGGTATAACGATTGATTGATTGTGTGATTATTGAATCATCAAATGAGGGAGTGTGGTGGAAAAATACCATATTGGTCATTTACAGGCAACTTGCCCTCATCTGCATATCATTGAGGGGACCCCCTGCTGTGAACAGTCACTGGCATATTCTTAATTCTTAATGTCATTAAGTTCTATTCTATTCTATTCTATTCTACACTACTTATGCTGGCTGTTACTATTGCTACGATTCTTCCGTTTGTGCGTAGTAGTTTGTGTCACAGCTAGCTTTTTTTCTTTTACTCACCCGGTGATGAATGTGTTTTTATGGAGCTCGAATTATTGAGCAATATACGTGATATATGGTGTGCACTTGTCCGTGTGGGGGAGCTGTTTGTTGGTGTGTGTGTGTGTGTGTGTGTGTGTGTGTGTGTGTGTGTGTGTGTGTGTGTGTGTGTGTGTGTGTGTGTGTCATGTTAAATCACGATAAAACCCTCAAAAGTCTCGGTTTTGCCGCTTCCACAACAGCTAATCGAGTTGACAGACCGGAGCAGTGAGGGGGGGGGGGGCACCTCGGAGAGCCCCGAGACGCACCGCACCTCCCTCGCCGTGCCATAGCATACCAGCTGAGCCCCTGCTCTTTACAGAAAAGGTCTGTTTTTATTCCACCTGCTGAAGCAGAGGTAAGGAGGGACCGAATCGATTGTTGCGGACCAAATTGAGCTTGTGTCGAGCTGCAGGCAGCCGCCAGATAGAGCCTCCGACGGCGTCTGCTGTGTTTATCATCAGGTGGCCTTTTCTCGGTGTGCCGCGCTGCCATTTTGATGTGTTAAGTCATAATAGGGGAGCCACCACTCTTTGAAAGGGCTGCCAATAAAATCGCAGACAGAAAAGGATTATGTTTCATGTTGGCCCATTGCTGTTTTCCTTCACTTTTTTTTTTTCTTCTTGTTTCTTTGTTTGAGGGTCCTACTACTACCACCACTACGACGCCTCCACTTTTTAGACGCATGCCCTGCCTCACAATAATCCAGTTTGTTTTGGTCCACATGACAGCAGTAAGGGTGAACCGCCTGTGGGTATAGATGTAGATAGATAGATAGATAAAACTTTATTAATCCCGAAGGACATTCTTGTGCCAGGTTACATAGCAATACAGTACAATAAAACAATATGGAAATCAACAGAATAATAAAAATAAAGTAACAGATTTACAAATTTACAGTCAAAATATACAAATATGTAGGCAAGATAAGATATTCCGACGGCGAAAACAATTTGGCATAAATGAAGTGTAATATTATTGGACATGACATTAAGAATATTGCACATGATGATGAGAGGAGATGAGAGGTAGTGTTATAGGTCATATTTATAGACAACATGATAATAATAATAATAATAATAATATAGCACATGATAGATATTCTGCTATGAACTCACGAGTACTTCTCACTGTGTCTTACTATCGTAACATTGTTGTTCGTGTTTTGCATCACGATATATGCGACAAAACAACCAATGGTCCGATGAACACACAATCCCGGCAAACGCGCACCAGTCCCAGAGGACGGACTACATCTAGGCCCACGTCAAAGATAGATATCAATTATTTCTCCCCGAAAGAACTTGTCCTTTCAGCCTTGCGCTCGACTGACTGGAAGTAGTTGGATGTGACGCGGGAGGAATGCAGGAGCGAACAGCATTCACATCCATATTCTAAACCTGTCTGAAGATAATAGGACAAGCGGAGCAGACGTACATAATACACCGTAGTAGCATGAAGCGATCCGTGGCCGCCGTCGCCTTGAAAAGGTACTCCACTCGGTATCGCAAAAGGGGGGGGGGGGTTTGCGAAGACTTGCCTTAATGTCTTCCGCCTGATTTGGTTGTTGATACCACTCGGCCGACGTGCGGATTACCTAATGAAATGGCTAACGCGAGTTGGCGGAAGTCGGGCCGCAGGTTGGCGCTATCCAGGGGCTGCGTTTTAAGAGTGCTAATAAACAATGGCGGCGCCCGGTTTTCCCCCCCCCGCCTACCTGACTTAAATTTTTATCAGAAAGAAGGGAATGTCGTCAGCGTACGGTGACACTCCATCAGCATAGATGGCGCGTGTTGGATGTTTTGCTCGGTTTGCGAGCCGCGTTTTTTCGAAAAAGGACGGCGCCAGTAATGTGACGACACTCAAGCAACGTGCATTATTTCCATGTTCAATATTTGTCTTTCCCAATCTGTTGTGACAGGTCATTATTTTATATTATCTGAACCTACCACAAACGAAGCTTCGGTTAGCATGTTTATATTTTAATTAAAGATCAGAAAAATTACGTTTAAAAATATGGCTCAAGTGATTGGATTTAAACAATAATATATATAATCAGCACGTTATGATATTTACATCGAGTAAAATGTAAAAATGACTTCACTTAATTAATCAAATTAATCGTGTACATTCGACAGCCAAACATACATATTTATTCTGTCTACACTCATAGTCAATGATCGCTCTATATTCAGGGCAACGGCAACAGCCAGAGACGCCCGGAGCTGCTAGTTATAACAATCGGCTGATTTGCTGTGAGCTACAAACCCCTCTAGGTAGAGCTAAATGCTAGCAGGGAGTGGTGTCTGCCGTAGGCCACAGAAAAAAACCCAGCGCCGCAAAAACACCTTGACTGTGCGTTCCCGACTGTAGCGTTCCCGTATCAGTTATTTAATAGCTTGCTTACAGAGAGCCCCTTATTCCGGGCACACCGTGTACCTCGCGATTCATTCCTCACACAAACAATGGGAATGACCACATTTTTGCTGGGAGATTGCAGCAGCGCATGCATTCGGATCAATTGAATGTTTTTACAATGAGTGACTTTTATACGGGAGATAACATCGGAATGACATCACATTAATGTGTCTGGAGATGGCAGGCATATACACACACACACACACGCGCACACACACACACACACACACAAACACACACACACGCGCGCGCACGCCTCTCTGTTCTCGAATCGCCAAGGACCATAGAGGCTATAGAGATGAGAGCTCTTCATCCAACCCATGAACACACACACACACACACACACACACACACACACAGATATCAACAATTAAGTTTTGGGTTTTGTTAGCTTCCAGTTTGAAGTGAACTTTCTGCCTCCCTCGTTGCATTTCTGCTGCCTCGCCGCCTGCGTGCGTTGATGTCTATTCCAGGCGACTGACAAACCGACGCATGGGTTTGTCATTCACTGCCACCCAAGGAGCGTCTTCAAATCACAATAAAGGAAGGTCCCAAACACACACACACACACACACACACACACACACACACACACACACACACATTTCATCTGCAGTCTATCCGCAAGCCAAGCGTGCATCTTTCTTGAAGTTTCCTCGTCCCAGCGAGGAAAACAAACATAGTTTTCTGTTTTTTCTTCGAAGGCGTTTGCGCGCGTGTGTGTGTTGTCTGTGTCTGGGTGTCTGTCTGTTTGTCTGCCTTTCTGTGTGTCTGTCTGTGTGTACATGTAAAGCCCAGCACCCAGAAGAAGGCAGACAGTATCCCACACCGGGGAGAAAGCATTTCTGCCTCGTTCTCGCCCTCGCCATGGAAGACGTGGTTTTTGCTTGGTCATACCCTCATGTTTCCAGTGCCGTGCTCACCCTGAACACGGTGTACAGGCAGCTTCTCTGTATGAGAGGAATGAAAACAAGTAAATCAGCCAGTTAATTCCTCTCCCAGCCCCAAAGTCTCATTACGCCACTGATGAGTTTAAGGATTGCCTGAGGTGGGAAAGGCCCATGTTTATAGCTTGGTAATCTTGCATACCCAGTCTCCATGTCCCCCGTGGATGCAAAACACAGAGAGAGAGAGAGAGAGAGAGAGAGAGAGAGAGAGAGAGAGAGAGAGAGAGAGAGAGCGAGCGCAGTTGAGTCCAATCGATAGCGAGCGTTTTCCTGTTTAAACACTTCATGAATGTGCATTTATTTATACATGTGTTGGTAGGCAGCTGTGTGTTCTGTGTGATTTCTGGTGTGTACCGTTGCTGCTAAATGAAGACAGAGATGCCGGGGTTGGAGGAATTGATCTGACCTTTCTGTTCGAGCGGGGGATATAAATCCAAGTATTGACTTTATTAGTGGTGTACGGCAACGCA
>PIJE02005855.1:2500-15000 GCA_002895965.2 Coryphaenoides rupestris
GGGAGGGAGGGAGGAGGGAGGAACTAAGGAAGTGAGGGACGAAAGGAGGGAGGGAGGAAGTGAGGAAGGGAGGGAAGCAGCAAAGGAGGATTGGAGAGGATTGGATGGGAGGGAAAGTGAAGGAGGGAGGGAGGAGGGAGAGAGGGAGGGAGGGAGGGGAACTAAGGAAGTGAGGGACGAAAGGAGGGAGGGAGGAAGTGAGGAAGGGAGGGAAGCAGCAAAGGAGGATTGGAGAGGATTGGATGGGAGGGAGAGTGAAGGAGGAGCGGAGGGAGGGAGGGAGGAACTAAGGAAGTGAGGGACGAAAGGAGGGAGGGAGGAAGTGAGGAAGGGAGGGAAGCAGCAAAGGAGGATTGGAGAGGATTGGATGGGAGGGAGAGTGAAGGAGGGAGGGAGGGAGAGAGGGAGAGAGGGAGGGAGGGAGGGAGGGAGAGACCGCATCCGCCCACCGGTACATTCCACACTGCTGTGTCACGCTGCTGTTGCTGGTGGTGCTGGCTTTCCTCCACCCTCCACCCTCCACCCTCCGACCTCCACCCCCCGCCCTCCCTCCGCCCGCACGCCCGCCTTCAGCCTGCTGCGGGCGTAGCGGTCGACGTAGCGGTCGACTTGGCAGCGGACCTCCAGTCTGCTGCGGGCCTCGTGGCGGAGAGTCGAACGCGTGCACCGAGAACGAGCTAACGCGTGCACCGCTACGAGGCTAACGCGCGCACCGCTACAAGGCTAACGTGGAGAACCGAGCGTTGCTGTCTGAGGAACCCGAGCGTTGCTGTCTGAGGAACCCGAGCGTTGCTGTCTGAGGAACCCGAGCTGCTGTCCAGTCACCAGAACATCAGATAAATAATACACCTTATTGTCCATTCATGTACACAAAATGGCAATCTGGCAACACTCTCTGTGGTGGGGGTCTTGGCCATCACGGCCAGAGCTGAATATCTGTGGTCGGCTGTCTGACTGTCTGCCTGTCTGACTGTCTGCCTGACTGTATGTCTGCCTGTCTGTCCATCAGTCCGTCCGAGGGTCTTGTTGGATCTCTCAGCCCTGCAGATAGAGAGAGAGAGAGAGAGAGAGAGAGAGAGAGAGAGAGCAAAGCAATCACCGTCTGCTTAACCGGGTTCACTAAGTTCACGGTGACCAGCGGCATCATTACATCCTTACTTACTACCACCAACGATTCTACTATTTAGTCGTTGAGCCGTGACACGGTGGCGTAATAATCCAAGGTGACACTAAAACAATAGCCACTCGTAATCGGAGTTAACCACAGACACGTACCAGGAAGCGCTGGCTAATCACCGTAGCCTAAAGCGCAAATGTTTTAAATGAGCTCCTGTCGTCTGACGAGCCAAAGAATTCATTTATTATGATCGGGAGAAGAGAGCGAGCGCCCGTCGAATGTTAGCACTTCCAAAGTGATCGGTGAGTCTTGTCGCCGTCGGTCTGCGCAGGACTGCAGGGTCAGTCCGCACTGCACCGAGGCTCAGGTGCACGACGTGGACTGAAAATACCAGATCTGCTTCGTAACACACACACACACACACACACACACACACACACACACGCACACACACACACACACACACGCACACACATGCACTCACATGACAGACAAACAGACAAACGCACACACATGCACACACGCACGCACGCACACGCAAGACAGACAAACACACACACTCACACACACACACGGTAGACAAACACACACACGCACACACACACAAGACACATTTCAAGGGCAGGACTGGCAGATCCAGTTTGTCTGTTTGTCTGAGCATCTGTGTGTGTGTGTGTGTGTGTGTGTCCTGTGTGTTCGTGTGTGTGTGTGTGTGTGTGTGTGTGTGTGTTCTGTCAGTGGTGCTGTTTAGCTGCTGGTTGAGAACAGCTGGCTCTGTCAGAGGAGCCTGACTCTCTGAACCTCGGTCTCCCAACCTCCCCTCCCTGTCCCCCAGACGGCAGGCTTGAGTAAGAACCAGGAAATCAGTTTGTACACCAGGTCTCTCTCTCTCTCTCTCTCTGTCTCTCTCTCTCTCTCTCTCTCTCTCTCTCTCTCTCTCTCTCTCTCTCTCTCTCTCTCTCTCTCTCTCTCTCCCATGCTCTGTGTCGCTCTCTCTCGGTCTCTGTCTTTCTCACTCACTCATGCATGCACACATACACACACACTTGCCCTCTCTCTCTCTCTTTCAGTCACACCCCTCCCTCTCTCGCCCGTCATTCTCTCTCCCAGCACTCACATTTCTTGCTCGACCATCCTTGACTCTTTTCTCCCTTATACTCCCCGCCGCCCTCTCTCTCTCTCTCTCTCTCTCTCCTCCCTCCGCTCTCTCACATACACACACACACACACACACACACACACACACACACACACACACACACACAACACAACACACTACACACACACACACACACACGTCTTGCTGTGCTTGTGCTCGCGCTAGCCTAATGTGCTAATAGCGTAGCGTCGCGGCCCGTTGGGTGAAGTCCCGGTGCTAGCGGCGTGCCAACGGTGACCTTCCCCGTGCCAATCACAACACAACCTGCTCCCCGGTCGGTTCGTGTTTGCGTGTGTGTGTGTGTGTGTGTGTGTGTGTGTGGGGGGGGGAACAGATTGGAAGCAGAACTCCCACCGGTGTGTGAGACGGGATGCGTCCCAGAATCATTCAGGTGTGTAGGGCGTGTGTGTGTGTGTGTGTGCGCAGCAGTGGATGTGGTGTTTCCAGTGTGTGTGTGTGTATCTGTGTCTACATGTGTGCAATGTGTGTGTGTGTGTATGTGTTGTGTTGCGTGGTCTCCCACTGCCTGACGGGGGAGACGGGGGAGACGGAGGCTCCGCGGGGTGGGGAGAGAGTTTCCTCTAGGGGGGGGGGGGGGTGTAAATAAAAAATCAAGCCAGCGAATCAAAGCCTCCATTTGTCGCTCCCCACCCCCCCTCGTCTCCCCCCTCCTCCCCCTCGCTGTGAGGATACTGCGGGTGTCGCAGCGCAGGGAACACCGGCGTTCCCAAGCAGCCGGCGTTCCCGAGCTGCCGGCGTTCCCGAGCAGACGGGAACACATCAGCGGCGTCCGTATTTCCTCCTCGTGGGAGAGAGAAAACATGCCGAGTCCCAATAGCACCGCATCCGTAAAACCCAACACACTGTGTGTGTGTGTGTGTGTGTGTGTGTGTGTGTGTGTGTGTGTGTGTGTGTGTGTGTGCGAGTGCGACTGTGACTGTGATGCAAATATTCGGTGCGGTTGTGTTGAAAACCAGTTTAGAGTTTACCTGCTCACCTGTTCACCTGCTCACCTGCTCAGGTGAGAGCAGGTGTGTGTGTTTGTGTGTGTGTGTGTGTGTGTGTGTTTGTGTGTGTGTGTGTGTGTGTGTGTGTGTGTGTGTGTGTGTGTGTGTGTGTGTGTGTGTGTGTGTGTGTGTGTGTGTGTGTGTGTGTGTGACCATCGAGGTTCACATTCACACGTCTCTTTATCTGAAGAGGCTTGAATTAAAACGTCACCTTTTCATTTCCATCGCGCTAATGAAGAGGGGCTGGCGTGATTATCTTTAAACTCCCGTCTCTGTTTCCATGCATTAGCGGTGGTTCGCTAATGTTTTAAAGTTTCAACCTGAACTCGTTTTTTATTCCCCTCATTATCTTTGCTTTGGAACCCGGCAGGTCTCGGCCAAATTATATTTACAGTTTTTTTTATTTGTTAGCAGAAAAAACCCGTGTTTTTCCAGAGAAAGTATTAGTGCGGGAACAACTGCCGCTAGTTAACTTAATGACGAATGAAAACGAAGCAGAGAGCGCGTTTTTTTCAGAACAATAGCAGCTAATGCTAGGCTACAGCTAACGCTAGGCTAATAATGCTAACAAGCGGCGGTTCACCCCCCGCACCTCGCCGCCGTCTCCGTGTCCCACAGCCACGTGTGAAATGACATAATGAGAACACATCGAGTTAATTACGCACACATACGGGTCACATGTGTTCCGGGTTCGAGCGGAACAAAGAGTTGATTACATGGGTTCAAGTGTAATTAAAGGTGTGAAGATCCCTCGAGGTGCGATGGAGTTCATTCCTACACCAGAACTGAATGTATAATATATATGTTTATATATTTGTGGCAGCAGAAGCGCGTTACAAGTGTCTCCACATGAGGATTAGAGATGAAAACATTTCTCGGTGACAGGAGTCTGGGCAGTTTTAAAGTCTGGCTCCGTCCACCAGACAGAAGTCAAACAAAAAAGAATCAATTTATCGTTTAGGTATTTGGCGAGGATGGCCGGCCTTGTACACACAGAGAGCGCCGTCTCTCTCCCGCTGTCCTCGCTGTGTTTTTTTGTGTGTTTCCAATCCGATCCGACGCAGGACATGATTACGCTGTTCAATCTGACAGCACCCCCCCCCCTAATCCTGTTGTCCCCGGCCATGGCTGTTCTGGTTTCTCCAGCCCGGCTCTTGTAACGTGAACGTTTGCTCTTTTTTTTTTTGCTCTTCTCCATTCAGACCGACTGCCCGATCGGAAGAGACAACCGAGAAACGTGCTTGGCCCGCGAGGAAACCACCGGCGCCTCCTCATCTCCCGGTGAGCGTTTCTTCGCTTCTTACCAACGTCGTATCTGACCTTTGTTGACCCCCGCGGAGCGCAGAGCTCTCCGCTCCTGCGGCCTCGCGGGGTTAAACGCATCGATACGGCGCGACAAGCCAGCGCATTAATCTCGCCGCGGAGGAAAAAAATTCGCCGTTGTTTTACACGACGGTCGTGCGATAGATAGCGTGCCGCACCGACCGCTTTACTGTACGTTCAGGCCCTGCGGCGGGTGAGGGACGCGGAGGGAGCGCTCCGGAGGCTTCGCCGCGGAGTCGTTTGTGAGTGAACCCGGAGCCCCCGACTTGTACTACAGGCGAGGCGAACGCGCGAACACGCACTCAGACGCAGCTTGACTCGATGGCCATTGCTCGACTTACAACTGTTGACTTACACCGGGGGCAATCAACTGTTGCGCGGTTTAGAGTTCCCTGAATGTATTCAAACTTGGACCGCTCCGCCGCGAGTGTCTCATTACCGCCCGGTGTGCATTACAGTAATTGCGATCAGAGGTTTAACGATAGCGTTTCGGGCCAAAGGAGCCGGGCTGTCGGAGGGAGGCCGGGGTTGCACATCATCCGCATCCCCGTCTGCGGCGTGCGGATGATTCTCCGTCTGAGGAACGCGGGTGGAAACGTCTCAAGACCTGAAGCTAATTTAGACGCCTACCTGCACTCTCCGGGGTCGGAAACACTCAAGTTAAACACTCAAGGTTGTTCCCCCGGAGTAATTGATCGGCCCTCGATCAATCAATCAAAGCTAAACGGATCCTTGACATCGTCCAAGGATCGGCGGGAGGTGCTGTATCTCCGGGGGACTGATCACTGAGTTTTCCTGAGTATCAAACGCCGCTACACGGTCTCCTCCATGACTGACTGACGATGAGACGAGAGGCGGACCCTCGGGGGGGGGGGGGGACCGAGTTGTACTTTTATTTAGTTTTAAGGAGGTTGTGTGGGAAAATGTCGACGGCAGAGTTTTTTGTGTACAGGAGTAGGAGGGAGAGAAATAAGCTTCAAAGCACTTGAAGGTGAATCATTTTTGGTGGCATCTGCACATGCTGCAATATGCTAATGGGAAACGCTGCAAAATAACACAAAAAAACAGATTGCCAGCGGGAATGAAGGGCAGAGAGGAGAGAGAGAGAGAGAGAGAGAGAAGGGGGGAGAGCGGAGAGAAAGCGATGGAGACAGAGGGGGATAGAGATTGAGAGAGTGGAGGGAGAAGGCTGGAAAACAAACACACACAGAGAGAGAGAGAGAGAGAGAGAGAGAGAGAGAGAGAGAGAGAGAGAGAGAGAGAGAGACAGACAGAAGGAGGGGAGAGTGAATTATGGATGCAACCTGCGATTTCCAAGAGGAACACAACGAGGAAGAGAAGCAGAAAGCGGCAGCAGTCATGCGCATCAGACGATCCCACATCTCCCCACGTCCCTGAGCAGGCTGGCACGCCGCCGCCGCCGCCACCGCTGCTGCGAGTGCGTGTGTTTGTGTGTGTGTGTGTGTGTGTGTGTGTAAAGGGGCCATAAAGTGTGTGTGTTTACGTGAGAGTGTGTGTGTGCGTGGTGAGTGTCGTCGGTTTGTAGACTCGTACGCACATCAGCTCATCGCCGCGCTACGTGGACGGCCGTCACATGGGGAGGGCGGAGGGCGGAGGGAGGGAGGGAGGCGTCTGCTGGTCGACAGCCTCAACGTCCACAGAGAGGACACAATACAAGTCTTATTCCGTGGCACCGTGCACCCAGGGGCCCCCCCCCCCCCCCGTGCAACGGCCCCCCTTCTTTACGCATAGATTTTATATAACGGGGTCGCACATGTGGCACCCTCCCTCCTCATCCCAACCCGGCCCACCTCTCAACCCCACCCTGACTCCCTGACCTCTCTGTCTGTCTCTCTCTGTCCTCTCTCTCTCTCTCTCTCTCTCTCTCTCTCTCTCTCTCTCTGTCTCTGTCTCTCTCTCTCTGTCTCTGTCTCTCTCTCTCTCTGTCTCTCTCTCTCTCTCCCTGTCTGTCCCTGTCTATCTCTCTCTGTCTCTCCCTGTCTTTCTCTCTCTCTCTCTCTCTCTCTCTCTCTCTCTCTCTCTCTCTCTCCGTCTCTCTCTGTCTCTCTCCGTCTCTCTCTGGTCTCTCCCTGTCTGTCTCCCTGTCTCTCTCTCTCTCTCTCTCCTCTCTCTCTCTCTCTCTCTCTCTCTCTCTCTCTCTCACTCTCTCTGTGTCTCCCAGGGAACAGTAACTAACCACCACTAGTCATGTAACCCCCTCCATTGTTTTTGAGGTCCCTCTGCTTCAAGAACAACACGAATAACGTAAACTATTGGTCACTGGCGCTGCTTGCGTAATTCCCACATTAAAAAGAATAGAAACGATATGAGAGCGAGTCGGGGGGATTTGGAAGGGTGCAGTGTTTTTCTAAGAACTGGACCGGGGCTGCCTTCCAGCTGAGGCCGTTAAAAAGAGGGAGTTGGGAGCGGGACCCGTGAAGCTGTTCTGAAGCCGGCCTGCGTGTAAATGTGTGCTAATGTGCAAAGTAGGTCATTTATTTGGAACGGGGACAGGCGTGATGTGCCTGCCTCTCCTCTCTCCTCTCTCCTCTCTCCTCTCTCCTCTCTCCTCTCTCCTCTCTCCTCCTCCCCCACAAGTCCCGTCAGAGTCAGGAGTCCTCACCACCCCGATCCATCACAGAGCAGCTCTCAGAGGTCTCCGAGTGTTTATTTCTTGTTGTTTGTGTTGTTTGCCGACGGGTTCATTAACGCTGGGCGGGGGGGTGAAAGGTCAGGGTGGGGTGGGGGGGCGGGTGGGGCGGGTGGGGGGGGGGGGGGGGTGGCGATGGTCGATCCATCGATCGGGAACCACAGCCGGACATGGCGACGGAACAAAATGAAAAATAAACGACGCTAAATCAGATTAGCAGACAAATAGCTAAGAGGATTAATTCTGATCTCTCTTTCTCTTGCTTTTTTTTTTGTTCTCATCGGACGAACGGATATTCAATCTGCAATCTATCAAATCCCTCCAAATAAATGGTCGCTTACAACGTCCCGTATATGTAGCTCTATAAATATATATCGTCTTTGGATTGATTGAATGTGAATTACATAGGATGGTATATATGTTACTGTATGAGATGCTTTGGTGCTGTTGCATAACTTGCTCTAAATGAGCCACGCTAACATCAATGCTAACATCTGGGTCGCTGCTACGATGCTAACGTCTGCAATCGCTGCAATGCTAACATCTGGGTCCCCGCTACGATGCTAACATCTGGGTGGCTGCTGTGACGCTAACATCTGCGGCACCAGCGTCTGACGGCGGCTGCGGGACCTCTGTCCTCGCAAGGTACAGCGAGTTCCCTGGCACGACACCCGGGGTTTCATCTGGTTCATAATATTTCACAAAGCTCACAGCAGCAGCAGCAGACCCAGCAGCAGCAGCAGCAGCAGCAGCACCAGCCAGCAGCAGCAGCAGCAGCAGCAGCAGACCCAGCAGCAGCAGCAGCAGCAGCAGCAGCAGCAGCAGCAGCAGACCCAGCAGCAGCAGCAGCAGCAGCAGCAGCAGCAGAGCGGCTTTTAGCAGATTATCTGTCCTCGGTCAACACGACGTCGCGTTTGACCCGCGGCCGTAAAGCCGATTCTGACGCGATGCGATGCTGTCTGCCCCGGCATGGAGGTGGGCGGGGGCCCCGGCATGGAGGTGGGCGGGGGCCCCGGCATGGAGGTGGGCGAGGCCCCGGCATGGAGGTGGGCGGGGGCCTCGGCATGGAGGTGGGCGAGGCCCCGGCATGGAGGTGGGCGGGGGCCCCGGCATGGAGGTGGGCGAGGCCCCGGCATGGAGGTGGGCGAGGCCCCGGCATGGAGGTGGGCGGGGGCCTCGGCATGGAGGTGGGCGGGGGCCTCGGCATGGAGGTGGGCGAGGCCCCGGCATGGAGGTGGGCGGGGGCCTCGGCATGGACGAGGCCCCGGTGGGAGGTGGGCGGGAGGTGGGCGAGGCGGTGGGCGAGGCCCCGGCATGGAGGTGGGCGAGGCCCCGGCATGGAGGTGGGCGAGGCCCCGGCATGGAGGTGGGCGAGGCCCCGGCATGGAGGTGGGCGAGGCCCCGGCATGGAGGTGGGCGAGGCCCCGGCATGGAGGTGGGCGAGGCCCCGGCATGGAGGTGGGCGGGGGCCCCGGCATGGAGGTGGGCGGGGGCCCCGGCATGGAGGTGGGCGAGGGCCCCGGCATGGAGGTGGGCGGGGCCTATAACAACTCCCACCCAAATAGTTCTGGGTTCGATCCCCACCGTCTGCACACGTGTGTCCACCTGCAGGTGTGTCCGTCTTCAGTGTGACTCGCTTTGAATTAGAAGCGACATTTAAATGACAGGACGCTAAATGTCACGTTGACACAATGGTCTGTGTGTGTGTGTGTGTGTGTGTCTGTGTCTGTGTGTGCGTGTGTGGTGTGTGTGTGTGTGTGGTTGTTGTGTGTGTAACGTCATGGAAACAAGCAGCTGGGTTGATCTCGTTGTGTTTGGAAGTGGCGGGAAACATGAACACGCAATCGGCCATGAAAGGGTGTGTTTAAATACAATACACACACACACACACATGCACACACACATCTCGCATTTCACAGAGAAATCTGCACTGGTGGATAGGGTTGTTTCTTTCGCACGTATGTGTGTGGTGTGTGCATGTGTGTGCGTGCGTGTGCGTGTGTGTGTGTGTGTGTGTGTGTGTGTGTTTGTAAATAGCTCTGAAGCCAAAATAGCTTTGTTTGGATCAACTCATCACATCACCACACACACAAAAACACACAGAGAGAGACACTGCAAGTCTGAGTGCTCAATTTGGATTTATTGCTCAGATCTGCTCCGCAAGAGACTCAAGACCCAAGACCCACCTGTTCAGAGTTCACCTGGACTCTGCAGAACCCCCAAACACCACCACCTTCCCTCTCCTAACCCTACCACTAACCTGTGTGTATGTACGTCTTGGCATTATTAATAGTGCTTCGCATTGCTTGGGATATTGTATGTTCTTAGATGTTGGTAATGGCACTTCTGCTCTCATCCCACCTATTATGCAGACAACCTAGCAATTATGAAACTCGTTCTATTGACCTTGCAACTATGAATGCTTGAAACCTGCTCTATTCTCATCTTTATGTACCACGGCGATATATTTCTGTCTCATTCAACAAATTATCTTTGTAAGTCGCTTTGGATAAAAGCGTCTGCCAAATGCCCTCAACGTAAACGTTCAGTAAATGTATATGCAGGCAGGGTTAAGGTCAAGGGTCAGAGCGGTTAGGGTCAAAGCAGTGCTCGGGTTGAGCCTGAAGTGTCGCGGCAACGCGTCCGGTGGGCGAGGTCGCGCTCATCCCTCGGCCCTCAGGCGGCTCTGAGGACCGGCTCGTGTTGTTAAGTTGGATCATTCAAAAAAGAGATCTCGAAAAAGAAAAGGCGGTTCTAGTCTCCTTGTTTGTGTTGTTTACTTCATTTTGGACGCCGAGGAGGTCATCTAGGAGCAGGTAGACGCCCGCAGACATCGAACCCGGGAGCCTTTCTGCTGGGAGTCATGCATGCAACCCCCCCTGGCCACTGGTCTCAGACTCTCCTCTATCTCCACTCTCTCTCTCTCACTTCCTGATCAGCCTGGGTGAGATCCATACCGTCTCTTTATGATGGTGGTGGTGGTGGTGGTGGTGGTGTATGGACAGAGCGGCGCAGCCCTCGGTACGTACGGCCGTGTCGCGGCGCTAATGACTTCTCCAGGTCATCAGAGCTGTAATGAGGAACTCGATCTCCTTAGGAACAGGACTGCAGGCGCTCGTAATTAGCGGAGGGCTCTGCACTATGACACAATACTTCAGCGCTCTCTCTATATACACCCTCTCTCTCTCTCTCTCTCTCTCTCTCTCTCTCTCTCTCTCTCTCTCTCGTCGCTCTCTCTCTCATTTATAAACAGGAAGAGGAACAACTTCCTGTCACTGCTTTTCCATGTTTGCTTCCCCTTGTCTCTCCGTGTGTGTGTGTGTGTGTGTGTGTGTGTGTGTTGCGTGTGTGTGTTCCTGATGCCCGGGGTCACGGCAGATTAATGTTTTACGCCCCAGTGGCCGCTCCGACTGCGTTTTTGGAGTGTCCGGACCTACGAAACCTCGTGACACTTCCTGTGTCGTCGTGACCACTTCCTGGTCGTAGCTTATGTTGCTATTTTCACGGTACACGTATGTGTGTGGTGTGTGTGTGTGTGAATATACATCCATAAAGGCACACATTCTTTTATCCCCATTAAGCTAATGAGCTGGCTCACTAATGAGCCCTCTAAATGGCCACCGAGCCATGGTCAGCTGACCTGTCCTCCTCTCCTCCGTCTCCTCCTCACCTCCTCTCCTCTCCTTCTCCCTCCTCCTCCCCTCCTCCCCTCCTCTTCCTCTTCCTCCCCCTCCTCCTCCTCCTATTTTCAATAATTGCGACTAATGACGCCAACAGTTGCCCACGATGCCCGGAAAGAATTTGCACACACACACACATATACACACACCAACACACACGCACACACACACACACACACACACACACACACACACACACACACACACACACACACACACACACACACACACACACACACACACACACACACACACACACACACACACACACACACCACACACACACACCCACACACACCTATGACAATTGTGCCTGCTCGCACGACCACCGCTCTGTATGCCTCGTGCTCGCACGCCCCCCTCCCACGCCGGCGCTCGGAGATGCACGACCCCTCCACCACTCGCGCCACCCGTGCCTCGTACTCGTAACTCACACTCATTAGCTACAGCACACAACTGTGAGTGTGTGTGTGTGTTTGTGTGTGTGCCTCTCTGTGTGTGTGTGTGTGTGTGTGCCTGTGTGTGTTTGTGTGTGTGTGTGTGTGTGTGTGTGTGTGTGTGTGTGTGTGTGTGTGTGTGTGTGTGTGTGTGTGTGTTTATATATATGTGTGTGTGTGTGTGTGTGTGTGTGTGTGTGTGTGTGTGTATGTGTGTGTGTGGTTGTCTCTGCCCCTGTCTGCAGGAGAGAGGAGAGAGGAGAGAGAGGAGGGAGGGGAGAGAGGAGAGAGAGGAGAGAGAGGAGAGCGAGGAGAGGGAGAGGAGAGAGGAGAGAGGAGAGAGGAGAGTGCGCTGCAGATGTCGAAGGCAACCAAGCAAAAAGCTGCTTAGAGTCCCTGTGGGCTGCGCCTCGCTACGTCGCCAACACAAAAAAAAAAGCAAAAAAAAAAAGAAAAAACAAAAAAAAAAAAAAGACAAAAAAAAAAAAAATAAAATAACATAAAGACCCACCGAGAGACAGACGGGAGGACAGACAGACACGACCCTGACAGACAGACGGACACAAAGCCCCCACAGAGACAGACAGACAGACAAGACAGAGACAGACAGAGAGACAGACCTAATACATAGACAAACCAACGAGATGGACAGATTAGAGAGAGTTGACAGAAAACGGACATCTCTAACCCACAGACAGACAGACTAAGAGAGAGACAGACACGCTATCGAGAAGACGGACAGGCTTAGAGAGGGAGACAAACAGGCTACAGAGAGAGACCAGAGCATGCTAGAGAGAGGACAGGACAGGCTATCGAGAGAGGGACAGCCAGGCTAGAGAGAGACAGGGCAGATGGTATTTGTCTGGTGCGTGACAGCACAGACGCTAGCGATTATGACTTGTGACAGATGGTTGTGTTGGTGCGTGAACACCAACGCTTGTATATGACTGTGCAGGTGTGTGTGTTTTTGGTGTGTGTGTGGTGTGTGTGTCTGTGTGTTGGGTATTAGCGTGTGTGGTGTGTGTGGTGGTGTGGTGTGTGTGTGCATGTGCATCGTGTGTGTGTGTGATGGTCTGTGTGTGTTGTTCGATGCATCCGATCCTAGTGCGTTCCGGAGCCCTCAGCCC
>PIJE02005857.1:0-17091 GCA_002895965.2 Coryphaenoides rupestris
CCCAAAACAATGCATACAGTGAAGTGAGCTGTGGCTGTGGAAAAGTAAACAGGCCTGCCCATAATGGTGGGATTTAAGGGCAGGAAACATTGTTTATCATGTGGATTCAGAAGGGCTTTCCATTGCCAGGGGACCCCCCCGGATATATGATGTGAAACACATAGCCGATAGTCAGCCATGTGTTGGTGAAAGCTAGGACTCGCTTGCTTGCTTCCTTCTCGTCAAAGTCTCCTTCCATAGGACTATTTATACTTGGCCACTGGGGGGGCTGTGTGTGAGGCACATGTGCATAGAGAGTGTGTTTGCGTGTGTGTGTGTGTGTTTGTGTGTGGGCTTCGGGGGTCCGCAGAGCAGGGGCTGGAATTACCTGGGCCTGGCGCCACATAAGTGGAGTTACATAAGCGGCCCGAGTGCGCCGAGGCAGATGGGTCGCCGGCATTAAGGAGACATGGGCCCTGGGCCGCCCTATTATGACAACCGGAGGCCCGGGAACGATACCCGGTGTTCGGGCCAACATTAGCACCCACTCTGGACTCACTGGGTGCGGCGTGACATGCAGTTATACATGGCACGGTATTAAAAACAAGGTAGTCGGCCTAATAATAACCGAGCTGGCAGGATTAAAGGGATCCAGAGCCGAGCGCTTGTATCGGCGCGGAAATCAGCGTAAAACCGATTACAACTGATTTAAGACGGGAAGATAGAATGGTGGCAATGGTGGAATGGTGTTAGAATGGTGTTTGCTCAACGTTGGAGCCAGGAGGACCCAGACAGTAGTACTACAAATGTTCCAACGCGCGCAATTTACTGAAGTGGTTTGAAGTGCGGACAGAGTTGATCTCGTTGTTTGCCGGTGGTCGCTAGGCGATGGGACTGCTGACTGCCAGGTGTGCGAGACAATACCAAACATTTTCCATAGATAGGCTACTCCACGGTATGTGTATCTATGGTTGCCATGTTACTTTTGAATGATGACCAGCTTGAATTTTTCGAGTTTGAGTTTTTCTTCATTGGTCAAGGTCCACAATCCCGATTAGACTGACAAACATACTGTACAAGCAAACATTTTAGAACTGTTGCAGTTTGTGTGTGTGTGTGTGTGTCTGTGTTTGTGTGTGAGATCAACCATTGAGTGCCAAACTGAGTAAAAATTAATTGGGGTGGTCATCACTTGGTGTGGTCCGGGACTTCCCGCCAAAAAGGTCTTAGGCAGTAATCCACAGTCTACCTCGTAGGCGTCCTCGAGCAAGAAGTCTCGCCGCAACTTGCTCATTAGTGGCATACAAAAAATTATTACCTTGGAAGCGTCTGCTAAAAAACATAAATAATTCAAAGTTTTATAATATATATATAATATCAGATGCAGCATATATGCTTGAGCACGAGAACAAGAACATGAACGAGGCTCAAAAACGGGGTGATGGCGTCGCTTGGCTTGGCCCAGTCCCAGTCCCAGTCCCAGCGCGGGACGACGGACCAAGGGTCTGTACTGAGCAGCAGGACTTTCACGTACGCACCAGTGGGGGGGGGGGGGGGGATCTGGCACAGCGCGCCATTCAGACGCACACAAGGTGCAGCCGCGCGAAACTGAGGTGCCAGTGTGCTCCCGGTGCGCTCAAGGTTTCTGACTCCGGCTCTGTTCACGGGGCCCGCTGGCCGAAGACGGCGATGGCGAGCTGACTTTTTTAATCGAATAAGGACTGAGTGCTGAGTGCAATGCTCTCTTTGCCTTCAACCTGCGGCGGCCATTCAAATTACCCACAGTGGCCGAAAAACATTTGTGTTGTTGTATCTCTCCTAAGTGCTTTCAAAAATAACCACCAGAGGGTATTTTTTTTTAGCTTAAAAACCCTACAGGTTCTGCTCCTTTTGCCGTCAACGTTTTGTGTCAACCGTATCGAGAGTCTGAAAGAGTTGCCTCAGAAGGGCCAGTGTTACCTGCTTAAAGTAAAGCTTGTGTACCAAATAAATAGAAGAAACTAGATTAGGACTAAACTTGTTTGCTAGCATTTCCAAAAGTGTGTGTGTTGTTTTCAGTGCTTGTTTTGATTGTATTCCTCAGTTAATTGTAGTTATTGGCTTGTCTTTCGGAGTACTGGCCTTTACCAATACCGTTATTAATTGCTTTTTAACGCATCAATCATATTTACATACCACATAATCACGAGCTGCAACTTTCAAAACCCAGCTTTCCCCAAACTGCTACTCGCATAAAGTCCAGAAAATGCTGGCCCACAAAGCATTGTTTTTAAGGGGTTTTAAAAATAAATTGCGTTAATAAATCCAGTTTTTATTTGGTACATTTTGTTGTCAACACCTTCTCTTTATTGCCTTGTATGTTGGAGTCCAGAGAAAGATAATCTTCTCCTAAAATAACAAAATACAACTTGGCAGGACACTTTGCAGCAGAGCAGTGAACAATTGCTTTTCTGTGTACACTGCAGCTAGATGTATCCGGAATGAATTGCATGTGGAGGTGATTGCTTATCTGACGACCGCTTTGACCCATGAGACAATTTGGCTGACCTCTGGTGATCACGGTCAGAAGCATGAGGAGAGACCGCAGAGGAAGTTCTGCTCTTCATCAGGACCTGACAAACACCGCGTGTGTGTGTATGTGTGTGTGTGTGTGTATGCACACAGATACATGCGCGTGCCTGTGTGTGTGTGACTGTGTGTGTGTGTGTGTGTGTGTGTGTGTGTGTGTGTGTGTGTGCTGTATCAGAGGAGAGCAACAGATCAACTGGCTGCCTGTAAATTATATCACTGGAATGTGAGCTCGATGTGTGAACAAAAAGAATCAACAATTTGCCCTTGTGAGCGAAGCAGAGAGAGAGAGAGAGCGATCACAAGACCGCAGTTCCAACGCAGCACTAGTGCATCCCTCCAACAGAGTTCTCACTGGGGTCATCCACACCAGGACAACCAGACCATGATGACGGAGACCAGAAAGCATACACACACACACACACACACACACACACCATCACTAACGTACCCGTATCCAACCCCTTTTCACTGTGCCTGCATGTATGACAGAAATAGGGTTTACACGTCGTCCTATGTATGTGTGTACTGTACTCACACCATAACTTGCTGTGTACCAGCAGGAGGTTAACCTAGCAATTGTGAGTGTTTGAAACTTGTTCTATTCAAACCATGCTGTACCGTCAGCAATATAGGCCTATTGTTGTTGAATTCTTTCGACAGATGTACTTATTATTACGTCGCTGTGGACAAAAAGCGTCTGCCAAATGCCCTCAATGTAAATATAAGCGTTACGTCCTGTTCCCGTCACGCAAATGAAAATGTTTTCTGTATTTATTCACCCCCCTCGGTCTGTATGGTACACTTTCATTTGACTGGAATGATAAAACACCATTAACAGTCGACAGACACTTTTATTACACACATGATTGAAAAAGCCTGCGTCTTTCAAAGGCTTCATTTCATTAATGAGAGTAGTGTGTCACACCGTCCCCGGGGCCCCGGTGTTTCATCATCACAGCAGTGTGTGTGTGTGTGTGTGTGTGTGTGTGTGTGTGTGTGGTGTGTGTGTGTGTGTGTGTGTACACAGCGGGTGGGAGCCATTAGGGCCCCCGTGCTCGGCCACAGAGACGTCCTTAAAGGGCCAGTGAACCCAGAATATTTTGGGTACTTTGGGTATTTTTGAACGCCTTTTTTGTTAGTTTATTTTTACGTTTAAAGGTTTTTTTAAACGTGTTATATGATCTTCAACAAATTCATCTGTGCCATTTTGTCACTGTTTGTAGAACAAACTCAAACTTGTGTGTTCAAACTCAAACTAAATTATTGATTTCTCGCTGTAGGAAAATTGCAAAAATTGTACATGCAGTGATCACTAGACAGAACATCTGAGTTGTTCCTCAGCTGCTTTCATGAAAGTGCCGTTTTAAATTGATGTCTTAGGTGTTATGTCACAGCTACACTTTGTGTTAATCTCGCTCCGCGTCACACAGGTGGGTCGGTGTGGATGGACACATCGTTAATAATGTGGTTCCCGTCCCCTTCCCGGCGGGGGGGTTCTGGTTAATCATGTGATACCATGCTCCTCATGGGAAGGAAGGAAAAGATGTACGGTATATACTGTATGTACAAGAGAAACATCACACACACATAAACACACACACACACACACACACACACACACACACACACACACACACACACACACATACACACACACACTTGCACGCAAACACACACACACACCAACCTCAGCACACTGGAAAACTCACTATACCACTGTAAAACATCATATATATGTACATATATATATAAGAAGAACTATTTTGAGAGCTGTGATTGGTGGTTGGGCCGTCATGTGGTATGTGAAGAGAACTCCAAGCTCCTAAATAGGCCTAGCAGAGAGGTCTCCGAAGGTCTGTGAACGGGAGGGGGGGGTGTTTACTGTTGACTGAGAAAACACATTAGTTGGGTTTGCTGTGGGGTATTCCGAGGTGTGGGAGCCTAAATAAAGACGAAAAATATACACAAATAAACACACAAACACAACATGCGTCCCGACCCCCGACCCAGGTACCAGTACAGGTACCTGCGTTCTCTCTGCCATCCTGCTCAATTTGTCACCTGTCACGTGGACACTTGGTGCACGTTTACACTCACAACACCTCCATCCCGATCAGGAACAACAACAACACACACACAGACAGACACGCAGACAGACACACACACACACGGTCACTTCAGCTGTGACCCCTAGGTCACCCGGGACAGCATGCCTGTACTGTAGGGGTACTTTCCCTCTCTCTGACTATATACGGCCTTGTGGCACCACCACGCAGCTGACCCCTGTGACCTGCGGCGTCGTGGGTTTGTTAGGACCTGAGCTCATATACCATATATGCTCCCATGCACGCACACACATACACACACACGCATACACACACACCCTTTCGCATTCCTCCAGGGAAGCTGATTGATGTCAAACACAAAATCCCCGGTGGACGAAAATCTGCCTTTTTTCTTGTCCCTATAAATATACCAAGCAGAGGTTTTTTGTTTTCTCGGGACGTGTTTAAGTTCACGTTCATTCACGTTGTGAAGTGAGGCGGTGGGTGTGGTTTAATGACACATCTATAAAACAGTTTTATAGGTGCTGTCCATCTATAGGAGAGGAAGAAGGAAGTATTTACTATGTTTACTATTTGTCTTGTTCATATCGCGCTTTGTCATGAGGTGTGGTGTGTGAAAATGTAATATGTATGTAGTAAGAAATAAACAATAAGATATGAGATCCAAAATGTTGCTTTAAAATGTTGTGTACAGTGTGTACAGAAGACATTGGCCGAAGAGTATAGCTACTTGACGAACAATACTCATTTGTCGTGTAAAAAAAATACAATAATAATAATATTATGGACATTATGTGGATGTACTGAATTATGAATGAATTGCGAAAAAGAAAAAGAAAATACTCCCAACACATAATCTCGTTGAATGAATGTCCACGTTCAGCATTGCGTGGGACACAAAACACAAGGACACAAACAAAAATGTACCAGAGGATAACCTGGAAATATATACTGTGTATATATACACAGTATATATATATTCATTATTCAATCGTTCCTATTTGTGTCATCACACATGCTCCTTGCGTGGAGAATCGATCGGGGAACGGGGCTTCCTGTAAACAACCGCAAAGTCAAGCGGTGTCCGTGACGCAGCGAACGGCGCCGCCGTTAAAACACAATAGCCCCGTTATTACGACCGCCACATGTGCGTACAGAGAGGGTTTTTAATCCGTTCTTCCACTGTGTGTTTCCACGGCTGGCTCGGGGGGTCGGGGGGGTTTAACAGCAGAGCCGGGCAACCATCAGGAGAAGGCCGGCTCACCAGCACTTCTTGGCAGGACAAAAAACTTTTTCGCTAAAAAAACCCAAAACAACGTTTTCTCCATTGGCTCACTACCGGGTACAGGAGCGAGGGGCTTTAAGGACTTTGTCTTTAAATGTGCCCCACTCACAAAACTAAACTAAACAAAAAAAAAAGAGGGAAAGTTGGTTCCCACTGTTCCCAATTGAGGTCAAAGCTTCCAATGCATCCCTCTCCCACTCCCTCCCCCCCACCCCCACCCCCCCCCCCCCCACCCCCCCCCCCCCCCCCCCCCCCCCCCACCACCCCCCCCCCCCCCCCCCCCCCCCCCCCCCCCCCTCCCCCCCCCCCACCCCCTCCTCCCCCTCCCTCCCCCCCCCTCCCCCCCCACCTCCGACCCGGTGGTGGCAATGGTCGACGTTCTCTTAAGTGTGTCAAGTAGGCGGTGACGGCACGGAAAAACAAACAGTCAAGGTATTATACAAATAAAACAATCAGCATATCTCGCCTATCAGAACGGAGTCTGCAGCTTTAAACCTCAATATAAGCTAACACGATAACCAAGGAATCCAAGGAAACAAGACAAGGATTTTAATGGGCAAAAATACAAAACAGAAAAAATACCTTTATCATAACAGCGGCGGTAGTTTATGCTTCATTATTAAAACGTAGGCTACTCGTTATATTGCTATATTGACTACTGTGCAGATGCACACATTGTAAAGTGCCAATGGCAGGATAAAGGCATAAATACATTGAGAGCTTGAAAGGCATACGCTGGTTAACGTATTGTTCAATAACTAAATGCCTTTATGGACCTCAGGAGGCCCAACGCAATTAACAACACTGACTGAAACACCACAGCCGGAATTACAGGACTGGTGCTGGAGGAGCATACAACGCAACACACAAATAACAACCATAACAACAACAACAACGCACAATGACTTGATTATAAGGAAAAGGTCAGCTCCTATGCTGCGGCTATTCTACCGACGAGAGGTAGAGAATGACTTGGGAGAGGTCCTCACCCTCCCTCCCTCCCTTCCTGAGCGGTGCAAAGTTAATGCAAAAACAAACAGGCCACGCGTCAGTGTGACGTGCCCGCCTGTGTAAATGTAATGAGTTTTACAGGGCTTCCGCCGTCGTTCTCCCTCCATGGCCATATTTACTCCACAACATGTTGCAGTGTGAAGGCACGGCTTCGCGTGTCTCGGGTTCGTCTGCTTTTGCGTGCTTGTTGTTGTTGTAGTGAGAGGGAGTCAAGGGGCAATGTACTAAGAGCGAGGCATCCATGAGTCTGAACGAGAAGGAGATGCATTGTCCGAGTGGATTGTAGCTTCTTCTTATTCTTCTCATAGCTTATTTGCAGCAGAGGACATGTTAAAGGGGAACCTATGACGGCGCCAGGTGTGAGCGTGATTGATTAGCCATTACAAAATTGTCATGTGGCTAAAATTGCGATTGTGATGACGTGACTTCGCATGTGGGAGTGTTCACACAGACGCATGCTGGCTAGATCAGTTTATCAGTTGGCACAGTCCATATGATGGTAAATGAGTCAGGTCCTAACAAACGCACGAGGTGCACCGCAGAGCGTATCTAAGGGGGTCAGGCTGCGTGGTGGTTTCGCAGTGTCTGGGCAGCAGTGCTTCAACAGACGAAGGCAGGCTCGGCCTAAGATCAGTTTATCAGTTGGCACAGTCCATACATAGATAAATGTAGATTACATTAGATTAGGTATGTAGATTAGAAGTTTATTAAAGCTGGGGGGGGGGGGGGAAATTCAGGCTACATCTAGATGGACACTCCCAGATGTGACCTCGTCACAATGACAATTTTAGTTACGTGGCAATTTTGCAAATGGTAAGTTAGGGCTAATGTGTGCCAGCGAGCAGATATTAAAACTCAGGGTAGCGACAACTTGCACATATGCATGGGTGGCACCAGATTCACGATGACGCGATGACGTCAAATATCTCAAAAGAATATATTGTGCAGGGCAGGCGTGGCAGTGAATCATTAATGGGGTTTTACGCGGCGTATTAAGTGAACCTTAAAACGTGTAAATGGTGCAACTTCCAGCCCCCCCAACTGTGGGCCTCACAAGCCAAGAGGCAGCGTTGCAGTCATTATAAAACAGTCTCTTGGCCGCGGTGGCGTACGAAATTTGCAGGGTGCACTGACCGCTTATCGGCCTCCTAAGTACTACCGGGTGTCGCAGAGTGCGCCTTGTAACCGTGCACTACAACGTCTTTCTCTTCCTCACAACTCAGAAGGGTTGATATCCACAACACAAATCACGAGCACACAACGACAATACAAGGAGCGAGGGCAAAGCAATGATTAAAGCAGCAGAGGTAAATCCGTAGCGAATATGCACTGAGGATACCTATCATGCTGGTCGGAGGGTGGGGACAGAACATTGCTTGGTTCCCGTGTGTGTGTGTGGTGTCACTTAATACGCAAATACATTCACACAGCAGCTACACACACACCACACACACACACACACACACACAGCAGACACACACACCACTACACACACACAGGCAGACACACACCACTACAACACACAGGCAGACACACACACCACTACAACACACACAGAACACACACACACACACACACACACACACACACACTACACACACTGATTTCAGCCATCAGAGAGCAAAACATCATCAACATCCCAATGATAGGCCTTTTGTCTTTGTTCGTCAAGACTCAACGTCACTGCATGTGTTACATAAACTGTGTCCGTGCAGTAGAATGTACAGTAATGTAATTATTATGCTATTATCCACAATGTCCCAATAGAGTTGAACAAGAACACCCAAAGCAACATGTGGCAATGGGCCTAAAGTGACACGCTAGCCAGGCAGCTGTGCAGACCAGATGACCGAATCCAACATGCGCCACATGAGGAAATGGAGACGGAGACAGAGACGGAGACGGAGGAGCAGGAGCAGGAGCAGGAGCGGGAGCAGGAGCAGGAGGAGGAGGAGGTCGGGATCGAGGCGCCCCACGGGACCTCGGCGATCCGCACAGCCTCCGGTGCTTGGCTGCTGCTGCTGCTGCTGTTGTTGCTGCTGCTGCTGCTGTTGCTGCTGTCGCTGCTGCTGCTGCTGCCGGCGGCGGCGGGGGACGTGATGCCGGCGACGGGGGACGATGACGGCGACGGCGGTGATCGCAGCAGCAGCAGCGGCGGAGGCGGCTGCCGTGGCGGCGGCTGCGCGTAGTCCTCCTCGCCGCGGGACTCCGGCAGCGACAGGATGTTCTCGGCGGACCACGACAGCGCCTTGGAGAGCAGCGGCGCGGCGTACAGCGGGGAGTCCGCGTCCATGGTGATCTGGTGCAGGCCGTAGGAGTTGCGCCGGGCGCCCAGACCCGGGGTCCTCCGCAACACCACCCGGGACAGGTGGTGGTGTTGGTGGTGGTCGTCGTCGTTGTCGTTGTTGTTGCCGGGCATGTCCACCGAGAGTCCCGGGAAGCCGCGGCCGGGTCTCTCCGCCACCTGTGCGTGTGACATCTTCTCACTGTTGTCCCCCTTTAATCTGGACCCTGGAGAAAAAAAAACAATATTGGGGGCGAAAATAAGGTCAAAAGTTGAAAAAAGATCATAATTGCTCATAACTTCTCAGTCACTTATTGCGCCGTTCATGGGAGTCTACCTGAGCCATGCAAAGAGGTGACAAACCACAGAGGGAGAGAGTGGCAAAAATAACAAATAACATAAAAAATACATAGAAATACATAAAAATACATCAAATATATATCTAAAAAAAATTAAATAAGCAAATAACTACATCAGGCTGTACTTACTTGGTACAGATAATAGAATGCAGACACTTGAACACTTGAACACTTCCCATTAACACACGCTGCTCCTTGCTTGAGGTCCGGGGCATTTGTAACCTCTGGAGTCAAGCGCTCTGTATTAAGCGGCTCGGCTCCGCCCCCCCACCACCCCGCCCCCTCCCCCCCGCTGCCATAATGATAAAAGAGCAGCAGAGGGCGATTAACAATGACTCATTTGGATCAAGTTCCAAGTACAATCGCAAGTGGTTTCATCACATTTTATGCTGAGCTGATGTTTCCCCTTGTCTGGTATTTTCCTTGTCTTCCCGTGGTTGTGGTTGTAATGGCTGTGCAGACACACAATGTAGTAGTAGTAGTAACCCACAGGTGGTTCTGCAGGTGGCACTGTCTGAGAGACACACACACACACACACACACACACACACACAGGGTGGTGCACAGCCTACATGACAGAATAATCTGTTATTGCTGTTGTCACACTGTTGGACATTGAGGTTTTTTTTATTGTCAGCAGAGCAAACACTAGATTTTATACATCCATTCATTCTGAACAGTGTCTTTTTAGTCAGCCTGCAGGCCTACTATACGTTAAGAGTTCACAGTATGCCTGGGCGTGGGCCTACACAATGTATTTTGAATCCAAGGTTAGTTAAAAGTATTTCACAACATTTTAACAACGTCTCTCGAACGTGATTTCTAGAACAAGACCGTGGTGTAGTACAACATGTGTGCTGCAGATGGCGCCACCAAGACCATCTTATTTATCCACCCCCCCCCCCCCAAGGCCACAGTTGGGCTCATTCAAGATTAAAACTCACTCGGTGACCTTATCAGTGAACACACACCCACCCACACACACACACACGGGGCCCTGCCGCATGATTAAATGCTGGCCCCACTCCAAAGCTACTTAGAAAAACTAGGTCATTCATAATATCAGAGTTTTGGGCTTTCACAAGAACATGGATTCAGGAGAATAAGCACTTGAGAGAGAAGTTAGATAGAGAGCTTCATTACAAAACCTATCAATCTATTGACACTTCTTTATGAGCTGCCATCAGAAGGGGCGCTGTTAAAATGAGTTTAAAAAAAAATATTGTAACTATCTTGTGATTCAACAGCATTATATTGTGTGTGCACACAATTCCTGGGTGCATGTCCTTCGATCAATGAAACCGAACAGTATTAGTCAAACTCGATACACACATTTCCTTGAGTCAACGGCACAGTACAAACAATTGGAAATGTTTATTTTTCCTATATAACAAACAAAAGGAAACTATAACAAAAGGAAATAATTTGGACAAGGAGAAGGGCGTGCCAGAGGAGATTCTGTGTTATGTTACAACAGCAGAACAAGGCCGGGGACGAGTGCTCCTTATTTCCATGTTAATCCTCGTCTGGCAACCGCACGTTTGATACTCCCACAAGGTAAAGGTCCCTCCTTGTGTGGGGATATGTGGGGATGTGTGTGTGTGTGTGTGTGTGTGTGTGTGTGTGTGTGTGTGTGTGTGTGTGTGTGTGTGTGTGTGTGTGTGTGTGTGTGTGTGTGTGTGTGTGTGTGTTGTGGTAGCACAGATACATATTCCCCACTATTCATAATGCATAACCCCACGTACTGAAAAAGAAAACCCCAGACTAAAACTACAGTCATATTTACAACAAGAGACAGGAAGTTACAGCGGTATTTCCCAGGAATTAAACAGAGCCGCCGCACACCGACGACTCGCCCTGACAAGACTGGTTGCATTTGAACCAGGAAACTGAGGCCATTTAACAAAATAGGCAGAACAGCTTTAATCGTACAACACATTTGTTGAAGCACCTCCTCACATCTTGTTTTTCCATCTTGAGAGACGGCCTCTCGTTTTTGGTTGGCCTTCGGCGGGACTAGAAGCGGCAACTTCCTGATGCAAATCTTTTTTTTTTCTTTTAACCAGCATCCACTTGATCAGGCTTTTTGGTGGAACTTGCATAACCCCCCCTCCAAAAAAAAAAGGCTCCACCGTTAAAGCGTCTTAAAAAGAAAGCGATATATAAAGGGGTCAGAGTTTGTGGATTGCCGCCTCCTCTCAGAAGAACTTGACCCCCTTGCTGTCGTCCATGGTCATGATCTCCGCCTTGCCCTCCGCCTGTAGCGCCTGCAGCGACCGCAGCAGCATCCACTCCTCTAGACCGTGGAATTCTAGGAAAACGGGAACATTGCACATTTTACAAGACATGCTGGCGCGACATATAATGAGATCAGTGTCTCGGATATTTAATTTTATTGACGATCATCCGGGAAAAGTGGGCTGGAGTGGGGAGGAGGGGGACTCTATTCCGGTACAAGACCCTTTCTGAGGTAAATGGTAAATGGATTGCATTGCCTCACATTCACCCATTCAGACACCGATGGCGGTGTCAACCATGCAAGGTAACAACCCAGGAGCAGTTAGGGTTAGGCGTCTTGCTCAGGGACACCTTGACACTTAGCTAGATGGAGCCCGGGGAATCGAACCAGTAACCTTCCTGTTAAGGACGAACAATTCTTAATGGTTTGCCAGGTGTAGCAGTGATCAACCTACACGACACATAATGTTTTTCACTTTTCCAGGGCTTCCCCTTCCACGGGGGGACACAGGCAGACATTGAATAAACTGGTTTATTGCAGAGTCTGTATACGTTCTTCTAAACAGGGATTTTAAATAAACAAAATAAGAATAAAGTTTGATTTGATTTGAGATATGGGACTATACCTTCACCCTCTGTGTCATCACCGTTGGTCAGCTCGTAAAGTGTAAACACGGAGTTGACCATGCCGATTTTGGAGACCTAGGCATTTAAAGAGGAGAAGAACACATTGAGGTACCCTTTGGAAGACAGAAAGAGTTTTTAAATGTATGTATAGTTAAGACGATGTAAACTGACAGCTGAAGCAATGACTTCCTAAAACAGGTAAGGGATGACGATAACAATGCATCAGGCTCAGAAATGAGACTGATTAATACTCTAAAATCTAAAAGACAAAAATCTGAGCATTTCACTTTCTTTTGCTTCATATTTGTTTTGACCAATCATGGTCCTGGAGGCAGGGATGTGTAATTGGCCATTAACAGCGAACACAAACGGCAAACAAAAAGTGTCTGCAAAGCTTTCAAAATTAACATTGTGTTGGCCACTGTAGAAATTACACTTTTTAAAATCCCCTTCTTAGAGCTTCATCCACTCATGAATGTGTTTGTCTTCGGGAAGAATATCTCCGTAACAAAAGAGGACACCTGACCCCTTTCCGTTTTGGGTTCCTGGCCAAGGCTCAGTGCCACAGAAGTTCTGCTGTGAGGTAGGAGGACTGCTGGATACCAGATTAACAATGTAGTAACTTGATAGTATTGAACATTAGCAAGAGTAAAATTTCAAAAGCAAGAACATCAAGTCTTTTCATTCCTTTGTCAACCCTTTTGTCAACCAACCGTTTGGCCAATGCAACCTGTGGCAAACGAGAGCAGCTGAGGACAGGAACATTGCGGTGTCTGGAGTTCATCATATCTCATAATATCATATCTCATATCTGGTGCTGATGACGACTCACCCATTGGTAGATCAGCTTCCCCCATTCCTCTGGCCGTCTCCACATGACTAAACACCGGGACTTATTTTTGTCCAGCCAGTCCAGATTCCCTAAAGATGGCAGGAGGACAGTCAAACAACCACACTAACCATCAACACCGCTATTTTACTCAGTCACACATGAAGTGTGGAGCGCACCGCATCTTCAAGAACTATAGCGGCCGCCAGAATAGTCACCTTTTTTCCTCAGTTCCTCAAAGACAACTTGAATCGATTCCATTGATAGTTTTCCTGGAACTTTAGTTAAGGAAGGAAAAGTTTTGCTTCTTTTTGGCAACCGTGGAAGTCAATCAACCGCTTCTAAAGACTAGGCATTACTATCATCAAGTTAGATCGGATGTTGTTCATTGGGAAATCATCCAGATTTACCCAGAGGGAGTCAGAATTATTACCATTAGCCACATGCTCATATTCCATTAAATGTGTGATCAAATCAACACACCAGCTGACTACCATCAGTATCCAATCAAATCAGCTCATTATTGGGACAGTCTTCAATAACTGCTGGTGCTAGACTATCATAACAACATCAACAATAGCTGGAATTATGACTCAATAGGACTCAACAGGCACTCACCCTGATCTACTGTATGTTTATCAGTGCTCATTGGGAATCAGTGCATGCCATTATAACACTACCAACTGGCCGAGGAGTTTCCATGTCCTTTTCATGACAAAAACAAACTCGATTTTTCCTAATCTACTGTCTTCCCAGTGGCGTCTTTAGGGATACGTTCTATTTTCTTGTTATTGAACACTGGGCTCTCCTGGGACTCCATGACGTCCAGGGTGTAGAGTTTGTGGTGTCGGCAGTAAGCCAGCGTCAGCGAGCACCACGCCGCCAGCTGCTTCTGTCTGGTGTCAACATTAGGCTGTAATCTGTCCACAGAAACAGCAAACAGAACAGACAGTATTACATACAGGAATACGAGACCAAGCGTGGTAAAGTAGTAAAAACACTGATTTTAGGGATGGGTCATTTGCAATGTATCAACATTTGCAACCGTTAGATTTAGTCATGAGGGCTTTTCAATATGCTGTTGTTGTTGAACATAACTTCATGTTTCAGATTCATGTTTGACAAGATCTCTTGCATTGTCGTTCACAGCATGGGAAATATAGATCTTAATCTAGGATTATCATTTCACTACAAATCGTTCAGTCAGTAATCAAGGTAGTGTTCATTTTATACTTAGTTCAGGTAGTATTATGGTCAATGTATCCACGTCCACACCTCTTGAGCTCTTAGCTTATAACGTAACTCCAGATATCAAACATTCTACTGACAGATCCACTTCCCTAGCGCTCTGTCTGTTAGCCATGTAGCTAACCAGGGAGTTAGAAAACAACAACAACACGGAATGCATGACAACATGAGACACATTAATACGCTGCGCTACTTTTAAACAGGTGATTCAAAAAAGGACTTACGTAAAAAAAGGAGGAAAATTATATTGCCAGGGCCATTCAAAACTCATCGTAAAAATGATTCGTATCGCAAAGGATTCTAGTTTTCGTAGCTGACAGCTCCCGGAAATGTGTCCAGCCACGAAATGATTCCGCCAGGGGCCACTTCCGGTGTGCGAGACTGCGCTCAGTTCCGAGTACATCACGTTGTGTTTATTTATTATTGCTATTTTGGAAAAGTCAATAAATGGAGCCAGGGAGATGTCTGGAATATAATGAGAAAAGCTTGATCTAATAGGAGATGTGTGCCTGTAAATACAGATAGGAAGCATATTTATGCTGAAAAGGCAGACAATGTCCAGGCTTCTCTCTAATAAAGAATAACTTTGTACAAAAAACTGTGATTATTCTTCCAAAGAAACATTAAAAAATAGGCAAGGTGGGGGGGGGCTGTCATCGTGGTACAGAGTTCAGGGAGATGACAGCTGAGGGGAAGAAGCTGTTCCTGAGCCTGCTTGACTTGGAACGAAGGTTCCTGTAGCGCCTCCCAGAGGGAAGGAGGGCAAACAGTCCATGGTTGGGGTGAGAGGTGTCTGACAATGCTACGTGCCTTCCTCAGACACCGTTTGTGTTGGGTAGTCTCTATTGCAGGGAGTGGTAATCCGATGATGCGTTGGGCGGCTTTCACCACCCTCTGCAGCGCTTTCCGGTCTGAAACAGTGCAGTTGCCAGAATTTGAGGGGACAGGTGGGCTTTCCTCAGTCTCCTCAGGAAGAAGAGACGCTGGTGAGCCTTCTTGACCAGTGAGGCGGTGTTGAGGGTCCAAGAGAGGTCCTCGGAGATGTGGACCCCCAGGAATTTGAAGCTGGAGACACGCTCGACCTCCGCCCCGTTGATGAGGACGGGGGCGTGCGCGCCAGCTCTGGTCTTCCTGAAGTCCACGATGAGCTCCTTGGTTTTCTTGGTGTTGAGGGCCAGGTTGTTGTCGGCGCACCACGCCACCAGGTGCTGGACCTCCTCCCTGTAGGCTGCCTCATCGTTGTTTTTGATGAGGCCCACCACCGTTGTGTCGTCTGCAAACTTGATGATGGTGTTGGTGCCATGTATAGGAGTGCAGTCGTGGGTGAAGAGGGAGTAGAGGAGGGGGCTCAGCACACAGCCCTGCGGGACGCCGGTGTTCAGGATGAGGGTGGAGGAGGTGAGATTGTCTAACCTAACAGACTGGGGTCTGTTGGTTAGGAAGTCCAGTATCCAGTTACAGACAGAGGGGTTAATGTCAAGGTTCTTGGTTTCCACGAGGTCACCAAGTTTGGAGATGAGTTTGGAGGGGATGATGGTGTTGAATGCTGAGCTGAAGTCGATGAACAGCATTCTCACGTGGGTGTTGCTCTCATCCAGGTGGGAGAGAGCAGAGTGAAGAGCTGAGGAGATGGCGTCTTCCGTGCTCCTGTTCTCACGGTAGGCAAATTGGTGTTTATCCAGTGAGGGTGAGAGGCCAGATTTGAGGTGAGCCAGGACCAGCCTCTCGAAGCACTTCATGATGATGGGGGTGAGTGCAACAGGGCGGAAGTCGTTGAGGCTCGCTGCAGAGGAGTGTTTTGGCACTGGCACAATGGAGGTGGTTTTAAAGCACGCTGGGACAACTGCCTGAGCTAGTGACAGGTTGAAAATGTCAGTTAAGACCTCTGTCAGCCTGCTCAGCGCAGTCCTGAGCACGCGACCAGGGATGCCATCAGGACCAGCTGCCCTTACGTGCATTTGTTCTGCTCAGTGCGCACACACGTCTGTGGGGGAGAGGGTGAGGGGTTGGTGGTCAGCAGGGAGAGTAGCCCTGGTGGGCAGCTCGTGGTTGTCCCGGTCGAAGCGGGCATAAAAGTTATTGAGCTCGTCAGGGAGGGATGAGTCAGTGGTTGGGGGGGAGTTGTTGGAGGGTTTGTAGTCCGTGATGGCCTGTATGCCCTGCCACATGCGTCGGGGATCAGAGTTGTTGAAGTGATCTTCAACCCTCCGCTTGTGGTTGAGCTTGGCCAGCTTGATGCCTTTGTTCAGGTTGGCCCTGGCTGAACAGTAGGCCTGTTCGTCGCCAGACCTAAAAGCAGTGTCACGTGCCTTTAGGAGTAGGCGGACCTCTCTGTTCATCCACGGCTTCTGGTTGGGAAATGTTGTGATCTGTTTGAGGGTGGTGACAGTGTCAATGCTGGAGTTGATATAATCCAAAACAGAGGAGTTGTAGGAGTCGATGTCGGTGTGGGAGTCCAGCGTGGACTGGGAGGGGCAAACAGACTGTCAGTGATAGTACTTTAAGTTTATTCATTCAATTTCCATCACAAGTATGCATAGAGTCATATACCTACACTGTAACATATTTATATTTAATATTTGTGAAATGATCTA
>PIJE02005858.1:0-7500 GCA_002895965.2 Coryphaenoides rupestris
TCTGGCATGAGACAGGCCACCGCGAGACCTCTGGAAAAACTGTAGTCTGCCGGCGCGGATCTGAGGGTTCCATTCTTGTATGGATTGATGTGGACCTGGGCGGGTACATGGAGTAATTGAGGTAGGGAGAGTTAGCTGGAGGTCTTTGAGAACTGTGAGGCATTTCCAAGCTCTCAAAGTTGGGGCGCCTCGATGGAACATACTCAGTCCAAGAGGGGCCTGGCCGCAGCAGGTATGATGGAGCTCGACCCAAACTGTAGGACTTGAGTCTGACATCAGGGTTTGGAAACTCATCCCAGTAACACCTCTCTGAGATGTATGCCCTTGGGCTCTCAAAATGTTCCCATCTTTGTAAACTAATGGACTTCTTTAAGAAAGGACGAGGGTGTCCCAAACCTGAGAGAGTTCTACAGGGGCCCATGCTCAATGACTTCTTGAGGAATGGCACAGGGGCTTGGCAGATTCGCGACACAATATTGTTTCTACTATTTCTCTGGGTAGCATATCTTTCCGGTGGTTCCGGGACAGCAAATCTTTCAGGTGGTTCCGATGCAGCGTATCTCTCAGGGGGTTCTGGGATACGGTGTCTTTCAGGTGGTTCCGATGCAGCGTATCTCTCAGGGGGTTCTGGGATACGGTGTCTTTCAGGTGGTTCCGATGCAGCGTATCTCTCAGGGGGTTCTGGGATACGGTGTCTTTCAGGTGGTTCCGATGCAGCGTATCTCTCAGGGGGTTCTGGGATACGGTGTCTTTCAGGTGGTTCCGGGACAGCGTATCTCTCAGGTGGTTCCGGGACACGGTGTCGTTTCGGTGGTTCCGGGACATGATGTCTTTCAGATGGTTCCGGAACACGGTGTCTTGCAGGTGGTTCCGGAACACGGTGTCTCTCAGGGGGTTCCGGGACAGCGTACCTTTCAGGGGGTTCTGGGACAGAGTGATAGCCTTTTACAAAACTCTGTGAGTGCATTGAGAGTGTATCTACCGCACCTTTAGCTGCATTCACCAACGTGTGAGCCGAACTGGAGGCAAGCCTAGACTGCGGCCAGTCTGTGCTTTTTGTTCTTTTCCCAAAATGCAGAAGTGATTTCTCGTAGTACAGCTGTTTGCTTGTTTTTTCTGGATCGGGCGAATGTGATTTTAACCTGCCCAGAGTTCGCCCTTTGGTTGTTGAATCCCTAGCTTCCGAATTATGTGAGCCTCTACAGTCAGGCTTTTCATATGCATCTAAGCTCGCCGCTGCTGCACTCATAGGCCGTGTGTCATCCTCAAAGGACACTGCCTTATGGCTTGGTTTTGTTTCCAGGTTTTCCTTACAATGGACCTCCCAGTTTCTAGGGACTACATCTGGCTTAACCACCAGAGATTTAATTGCTGAGCTTTGCCCGCTACTGTCAGCGAGTACAGTTTCTTCTGCAGGCTCATCCACGCTCATTTCGATGAAACCTGGAAGGCTGAGATATTCCAGAATTGCACTTGTCTGCACTTGGGTCATTTGAGGAGGTGAGGTTGAGCGCCTGACATTGAAGCAATCAGACATTCTAGGGACAGAAAAGTGGGACCCGTCACTCTCACACTCCTCTACAATAGTTAACGGAGAAATTACGCTTGAACTTTCAGAGAAAAGACATTTATCACTCCTTCTGGAACGCGCTCTCACTCCCTCCTTTTCCAAATCAGTATTAAACCCTGAACTTAGGTGCAGACGCTTTCCATGGTCTTCTCTGAGATTGGCCTTGGCACCTCCCTCACTGTGTTCATAGGCTAAAGTAGAATAATTTGAGCAACCGGACTCCCTCCTATTGGTGCCTGCCAGCGCACCTGTCCGACTATATATTGCAGCGGCAGTGTAAGGCAGGGCAGGACCTTCGGGGCCCTCACGGTCTGCTGGAGAAGCTCTGTGGGTGGCATCCCAGTGCTCTCTGCCATAGGCCTGTGGTGTCCTGGACCTCACTTCCCCGGGCCTCTGATTCATCCAGCCCTCGTCAGCAAGGGACCTTCTCTGGCATAATTCAGCCTTCCTGTCGGGACTCTGTGACCGACCTCTTTGTGGGGTTCCCAGACAGAGGAGGGGTGAGCTTTCTGAGGCCACCGCGCTAGGGGAGAGCATGGGAGAGAGGTGTTCTGCGTGACTGGGGAGTGGGACGACTCACCCACCCGAGAGTCCTCTGTGATGTCATGGGTCACGCCATGGGTGTTGGGATAAGGCCTTCGCGTGGGGGTATCTCGCGGGCTTCGCACAGGAACAATGTTGGTGGCAGAAGTAACAGGGCTTATGTCCCACTGAATCTGGGACGAGGGGAGTCTATCCATGGGGCTGCTTGTACTTCCGAAATAGCAGGCCTTTCTGAAGTCAGAAACGCCGGTTAGTCTGGCATGTGGGGCGGTGCTTTGTCTGAGGGTAAACATCCTGTAGTTTCCACACAGGATCCTCCTCTGACCCGGACAACATCTCCCTGGCTAGACTGAGGCTCCCCACTTGGTCTGTCCCGTGGTCCTCTGATGGGCTGTGTAGGCCTTCAGCTGCTCCTCCATCTTCCTGCCTTCTTTGGACAGCTTGAGACACTTGGCCATACTGTCCTCCTCCAGTTCACTGTCCAGTCGCGAGACCAGCGTGCTGCCTGGCATCTGTCAACTGGCTCTCTCTCTCCATCGGCTGATAGCATGAGTGGCTCGGCTGCTTGTCTGCATTTCTATCCAGTCCCAACGCCCTCCTGCCACGACTTGGGAGGAGGTCATCGCGTTAGCAGGGAGGCAGTGCCTCCTCAATCGAGCCACTTGTTCTCTTCTCACTGTTGTCCGAGTAAAAACTGGCTCTCTCCAGGAGGGCCTCCGAGCCCAGCTCATCATCCGAGTAAAAGCAGCCGTGACGAGAGAAGTTTCTCGCAATGGCCTTGACTCTCCCTGGGGAAGGAGGGAGGCCGGCTTAGTTCGGGAACGTCCACGTGAGCGGCGAGTCTTTCCTCTCCTCCTTCTCAGAGCTCAAGATGCTCGACTTTGGAGAGTCCCTGAAGAGGTCCGGTTGCTCCGGGTGCCACTGGCCCCTCCTTACTTGTACGATGACGTTCTTCAAGCTGTCATTGCCGGGGGGACTGAACCTTCAGGCAGGGGCTGGACCAGAAAGCGTCCGTCCGGACCTCGCAGATGGGACTCCAGACCAGTAGACGAGGAGGGGGCCTGGACACCCGAGGTGGCTCTCGAAGAGGGTGTAATGGGGAGGGGGAGAGGAGTTGGACAGGAGCTGTTTCCTCTGGTCCTGGTACTCTCCGCGGCTGCCTTGTCGAAGGTGAGCGGTTTCGACTGCGAGCGGAGGCGCTGGGGAAGAAGGGCAAGTGGGGCAGAGCTTCAACTGAGGGATCTGTCGGGGCTCTGGGGAGGCCGGCGGGCTCTGTCACAGAAGGAGAGGCATGGGGAGAGTTAGCTCCAGCAAGACTTTCATTTAAACAATACTATATAATCATATTTCTTTGATATCGGCATTGATACTTACTCTGGAGATGAGCTCTTCTGGAAGGCAGAATGGAGAGCTGAGAATGCCATGGCAAGGAAGAAAAAGTCTCAAGATCAATACATCCATATGTTGATCTGTTTTGTGTTTTGTTCATTGGTACATCACACCATGATGTTCTACACAATAACGCAACATCATTCAACATAATTAAACGTCTCCATTATTATTGTCCTCACCGTGTCTTCTCTTGGCGCGGCGTTTCTGTCTCCGCTGGGCTCATGAAGCAGTTGCCGTCACCAGGGCGAGGACGATGGCCATGAACAGGAAGCAACACCCCACCGAGCACACCGGCCAACAGCGGCTGAGGACAAACTCCAGGGAAACTCGCACGTATCGGGTACATCTCCATTCCTGAGTACAGATAAGATGGACGCACGGCAATTCTCATTCTACCGCTTATATTTAAAAAAAAGTGCACCCCTATAGGCTCAACCTTGATGGAAGGATATGTGTTTGTTGACACTGTTTGTTACTGTTGTAAACACTTTACCTCGGTGGAAACATTGACGGACTCACTCGGCACACTTAGGATTTTGTTACTGCGAGACATAAGCCTCAGGTCATAACTGGAGTCCTGCGCAAAGAAGACGAGAAGAACGAAAGAAAAACACCTTTCGTAAAACAATTACGAATCACCTGGAACATTGTGTGTGTGTTCTAAAACGAGAGCTACGCTAACCTGAGCAGGCCTTGCACTAGCATGTCACTCTGGTTGGCTCCCAGGTCACTGCTGAGGATGACCCACTGGCCCTGGTCCCGCGGCGCCTGCAGCACGTAGCCCGTCACGGGGACGGGCCGGAGCCTCCGGGGGGGACCACCGCAGCAGGACCCCCCCCGTCCGTCCGTTGGCCGAGAGGAGCGCCGGAGGGTCCAGCGTTGGCAGAGTGACGACACCAGCGGCGCTTCTGTGGGCAGCGCTGTGGAAGAGAGCCGCGATGCCATCACTTGTGAGGTGGAAGAGGCAGAGAGGAGAGCGGGGGGACTGTTGTGCGCTAGTTGTGTCTGGTTGTGACGCCCACCTTTGAGTCCGCACCGAAACGATCTCACTGAAGGGTCCAGAGCCAAGTTTGTTCTTTGTGCAGAACGCTGAACTGGTAGCTGGTGGCGGCGAGCAGGCCCGTCACCAGCAGGTTGTCCTTGGAGGTGGGCACGGGCAAGGATGCCCACTCGTGTTTGCCTCTGGACGCCTGCTTGACCCTGGTGGAGGAGAGATGGATGCGGTGCGTCAGTACAAACAGACACAATGGCAAAAAGACAAAGTCTGAAAGCGGCCACATGGTGTGGAGGCCTACGGACCAACGGTGAACTTCTGGGAGAACCCCCCGTCCAAAGCCGGGCTCCCAGGACACGTTGGCCCGGTTCATCTCCGCGCTCACGGAGACGGAGGTCACAGCGTGGGGGCTGGTGCCTGATGGGAACACAGCAGAGGAACCGGACCACACTTAGCAACTCTTTGCCATGGATCCAAGTACAAAACTGTCTTTTAAAACCTGACGATTTATCTGACTAGTCTGTTTTATTTTTGCTGCCCTGCAAAAACTTTGTAACCTGGATTTGAAAAGTTCTCTACAAATAAAGATTATTATTAGAATTATCATTATTATGATATGAATTTGCCAAGATAAAGTCATCACTGAAACAAACCATAAACCTCAATAAGTGGAGTAATCACCTTCCACCTATTAAGCCAAACCAATTAATTAATGACATTTTTCCCATTAGCAATCTCTAGTGGTTTGAGTTGTAAAAGTGGACCAGAATCAGTTTGTCATTCATGAGCATGTTTCATTCTTAAGAAACTTTCTAGTTCTGATATTTCTTAAGGCAGTAAATAAGCGTACATCGTTGTACATCGTTCAGGTTTAAGCCAAATACGAAAAAAAAGAACAACAACTGCAATAACCATCGTCCACCAAAAGATGGCGCTGCCACCGCAGGCTTAATTTTGCGACTTTCAGTCAAGAGACCGTCACACTCACCCAGCGCCATCACCACGGTGCCGACCCTGACCGTGGCTACGTGGTTGGTGGCCAGGCACTCCCAGCCCCCGTGGTGGTCCTTGCTGAGGGGTTGCAGCAGGAGCGAGCCGTTCTCCAGCACCGAGTACGGGGAGCGAGGCGTCGGGCCAATCTAGTACGGAACCACGACAAGCGGTTGGTGATGCGGGTGAAGGATGGACGTCACTGGTGTGTGTGCAGCAGTAGTACTGTTCACCCGTTTACCCGTTCACCCGTTTACCTGTTTACCTGTTTACCCGTTCACACACACACACACACACACTCCCACATAGATCAACAGACATCTCGGGCCCCACCTTGCTCCAGGTAATATTGGGGGCGGGGGTCTCCCTTCCCCTCACAGGGGACGATCAGCTCCCGGCCCACCTCTTGCAGGTACTCGGCCCGTGGGGTCACTCGGAACGCAGGAGGGTCCTGGATGGATGCATATATATTTTTCAAAACGTATCGTATGGTGTTACAAACAACATTAGCAGAATCGAAATACATATCGTTTCCGCACTCAAGCAAAAACCATCACAAATATTTTTGTATGTTATATCTCTTAAATGGTAAATGCGCTTTACAGTTGCCTCACATTGCCACTGTGTTGTGTTATTATGAAACATATTTTCCTAGTTCCGGGGGCTCAGCGCACCTTGAGGACCACCAGGGTGGGCTCCGACTGGCCCATGGTGCCGTAGCTGTTGTAGGCGGTGCAGGTGTAGATGCCCACGGCGTTGTCGTTCACCGTGGTGATGAAGACGGAACCCTCGGAGTTCACCATCCAGCCGGGAAACTGCGCCGCAGGGAGGGGCCGTTGATTATTATCAGTTTAGGAGTCAGTGGATTTCACCGTCCGCATAAACATATTTCATGATTCACGATTCTTTATTGCCATACTCCCCATTCACTCCCTCAGTATACTTCTAAACAATACAGTAATAATAATAGCATTATAAATAGTAAGTATGATTGGTATAATGATAAATGATAGTGACCAATAGTGCAGTACAGTAAAGTGAGAGTGCCTATTTCTTTGTGTTTTTTATGTAACCTACGTTGTCCACGTTCACAGCGTTCCCGTCTTTGGTCCAGTTGACGTAGAGCATCGGGGGGTCGGCCTGGACCGGGCACACGATGACCCCCTCCATGCCCGCCGGCAGGAGGGTCTCCCGGGACATGCGGCCCACCCGCGCAGGGTCTGGGGTGGAGGAGGCCACAGAACACATTATATTATTATTATTTTATCTATACTTGTATGCCTTTAAATGGTTTAATGTGACATTGATGTTTTGCTTTGTTTCTATTGCTGTATTTTTCTCCCTGCTTGTTATGATACCTAGAAAAGCGCATATGACAAAACATTTATTGATTGGTTTATTATAATTATTAGCATTATTATGTGCCCTCATGGTCTTACGCTTGACTTTGAGGAGGGCGGAGGCCGAGGGAGGCGTCAGGATCCCGTTGGTGGGAACACAGGTGTAGTTCCCGGCGTCCTCCGGCAGCAGATTCGGGATGAGGAGCGTTCCGTCCACCAGGACCTTCGCTCTGGACTTGAGAGACCTTGAGTTTGGGAAGGACACACAACGGCTCATCGTTACCAAATCGATTTGATAACGATCTTATAAAACACTGGCAGTGGCTCATGGTGAACAGTCGCTTTCAAAAATCAATCGTAAACAATTGATTTTGACTCTGTATCCGTGTCAAATGGACAATAGCAATAGTTCTGGATTCATAGGCTATATTCCCCATTACTACATTTTCTAGAACAGCTGATGTGTTTTCTTTTTTATCTTTATTATGTATATTGTGTTATCTTTATTAAGCATATTGTGCTAACTCAAAAAACACTCTGACTTTGACTCTGACAGAGCGATCGATGCGTGCGGTGGCTCACTCGACGTGGTAGACGTTCTGGCCTTGCTTCAGCCACTCGTAGGTGAGGTTGGAGGGGTAGGCGTCGGCCTGGCACTGCAGCGTTGCATC
>PIJE02005858.1:15000-17087 GCA_002895965.2 Coryphaenoides rupestris
ATTTGAAAAATGGCCCACGTGGACGAGAGAGGCAGTGTGAGTTCAGAACGGGAAAAAAACAGGAAGAAAATGGCTTGTGACACATTCAACAGGGCGAGAGAGAGAGAGAGAGAGAGAGGAGAGAGAGAGACAGGGGGAGAGAGGCAAGAGAGAGAGAGAGAGAGAGAGAGAGGGAGAAGAGAGAGAGAGAGGGGGAGAGAGGGAGAGAGAGGAGAGAGCGAGGGAGAGCGAGAGAGAGAGAGAGGGGGGGGGGGGGAGAGAGAGAGAAGGACCCTGAAAGAGAGAGAAAGAGAGAGAGAGGGGTCTCTGTTTTCGTTTGAATCCCCGGCGAGACAAAAGGTTTTCCGTTGGGTGATAAATGTTAGTTTTATGTGAACGGAGCCGAGGGGACACTGGAGTTGAACCCGCAGCTTAAGAATATCTCAGCAGGTGCGCTGGAAATTCTATTCTTTCCCTTTTCTTTCGTCGATGCTGTTAATATTAATTATTAATAATCAATCAATGTTCGGTAAAGGCGTTCCACTTCTGTACAGTAGCCCACAGAATCAGGAGCACACACTCAACCCAACGCTCGCCGTCTCATGTCATGTGGTATTGTAGCAGAGGTCGCGGGGAGGTTACCCGAGAGGCTCTGAATCCATAATCCACCCCCGACTTCAACCAGCGAGCGGCTGACCTCTGACCCGAGGAGGGCCGTAACCCTCCGGCAGACACATTCATCACCCCCGACCCCATACACCGTGACCCGCCCCCTTCCAACCCCCCCACACCCCACCCACACCCCCCCACCCCCCAACATTAGCACAATGTCCACGAGTCCGGCGGGAAACAATAGCTGGGTCTCCTCGACGTAGCGCCACTAGCAGCAGTAGCCGCTAGCAGCAGCGTGCCGGCGGCGGCGGTAGCGGAGATCACATGACCGCTCCGCTCCACGCTCAAACGAGCCGTTGTTCCAAGAGGTCCGGCCCGCTGTGCACCCGGGCGGTGAAACATTGGGGAGTCTAATCCCCTGGAGCTGGCACCGTATCCACACCACACACACACATTTACACACACACACGGACACACACACACACACACACACACACGTATGCACACATGAATGCATGGAGGAAGACGTGGACACCACAACACACACAGCCACACAGCCACACATTTACAGACCACACACATCTGACAACTCTATGCACACACACACACACACAGCCACACATCGGATGCACACACACCACACACACACACAGACACACACACAGACGTAGGCATGCACAAATGCCATGCAGGCAGGCTCGACACACACACACACACACACAACACACACACACACACACACACACACACACACACACACACACACACACACACACACACACACACACACACACAGCCACACATGTACACAAACACACACACAGCAGGAGTGTGGACCTCTCCCAGTGGGTGGCAGCTTCCAGAAGCAGAGAGTCTGAGTCTCACCACGGCTCAGCGTAGAAAACACACGCTTAACACACATGTCCTGTCACCGCTACCACCACCCCCACCTGCACCACCACCATCACCACCACCACCATCACCACCACCACCACCACCACCCCACCAGCGGTTCCTTCCTTCCGGGGAGCCTCTGGCCGGACAAAGCTCAGCTCAGGACGGGAGGCGAGGCGAGGGGAGGGAGAGGGTAGGGGAGGGTAGGGGAAGGGGAAGGGGAGTCGGGGGGGAGAAAATGTGATCTTTTCCGGGGTGATTTCCCCCCTACTCCTTATTGACTCACGGAACGCTGCGTAGGGATTGGGGAACGCTGCCCACATCATACAATAGCAGAGAGGAAGAACAGATTATTCGTGTTTGGAGAAGCATGAGCGATGTTTCTCTTTGGGCCGGGCAGAGGTGCATTCTGGGATGTGTTTTGATTTGAATACAATCATACGTGGCCCCCCTTACACCCCCCCTCTGGCCCCGCCCCCTACGACCCCCACCTCCCCCCCCCAAAAAAACCCCTGTCCCCCTAATCAGTTGAACCCACGTATGAATAGCTCTTTGTCGTGTGATAGATTACAGTTAACTCTGCCCCCCCCATCTCTCTCTTT
>PIJE02005860.1:0-11476 GCA_002895965.2 Coryphaenoides rupestris
CTAAGCATCAACCCCCTCACTTCTTAGCCTCACCTAACCCCTAGATTACCATTACCCCCCCCCCCCCACACACACACTAAGCAGTTGTATTGGGTCTGCTACAAGGGGTGTTGACACAATGCAAATGAGGAATTCAGAATAGAAAAAAGACGATCAAATGACCTGTCGCTCAGAATGCCGAAGCACAGCGCTCCCAGCATCACGCCGATGAAAAAGATGGTGCCGGTCTTTTTGTCCTTTCCTTTTTGATCACACACCAGGTCCCACTAGAACACACAAGCCCAATACACCAGGTCCACTAGAGTCTGGTGCTTGTGTGTTCTAGTGGGACCTGGTGTATTGGGCGTCTGTGTTCTAGTGACTAGAACACACAAGTCCAATACACCAGGTCCCACTAGAACACACAAGCCCAATACACCAGGTCCCACTAGAACACACAAGCCCAATACACCAGGTCCCACTAGAACACACAAGCACAATGCACCAGGTCCCACTAGAACACACAAGCCCAATACACCAGGTCCCACTAGAACACACAAGCCCAATACACCAGGTCCCACTAGAACACACAAGCACAATGCACCAGGTCCCACTAGAACACACAAGCCCAATACACCAGGTCCCACTAGAACACACAAGCCCAATACACCAGGTCCCACTAGAACACACAAGCCCAATACACCAGGTCCCACTAGAACACACAAGCCCAATACACCAGGTCCCACTAGAACACACAAGCCCAATACACCAGGTCCCACTAGAACACAGAAGGCCAATACACCAGGTCCCACTAGAACACACAAGCCCAATACACCAGGTCCCACTAGAACACACAAGCACAATGCACCAGGTCCCACTAGAACACAGAAGGCCAATACACCAGGTCCCACTAGAACACACAAGCCCAATACACCAGGTCCCACTAGAACACACAAGCCCAATACACCAGGTCCCACTAGAACACACAAGCCCAATACACCAGGTCCCACTAGAACACACAAGCCCAATACACCAGGTCCCACTAGAACACACAAGCCCAATACACCAGGTCCCACTAGAACACACAAGCCCAATACACCAGGTCCCACTAGAACACAGAAGGCCAATACACCAGGTCCCACTAGAACACACAAGCCCAATACACCAGGTCCCACTAGAACACACAAGCCCAATACACCAGGTCCCACTAGAACACAGAAGCCCAATACACCAGGTCCCACTAGAACACACAAGCCCAATACACCAGGTCCCACTAGAACACACAAGCCCAATACACCAGGTCCCACTAGAACACACAAGCCCAATACACCAGGTCCCACTAGAACACACAAGCCCAATACACCAGGTCCCACTAGAACACACAAGCCCAATACACCAGGTCCCACTAGAACACACAAGCACAATACACCAGGTCCCACTAGAACACACAAGCCCAATACACCAGGTCCCACTAGAACACACAAGCCCAATACACCAGGTCCCACTAGAACACACAAGCCCAATACACCAGGTCCCACTAGAACACAGAAGGCCAATGACGTGTCTTACCTCTGTGGCCAGAGTGGACTTGAAGGTGCTGTTGTCAAAAACCCATCCTCTCTGGCAGGCCACCGTCTCCGGCTGGGTTTCATTGGAGTCTCCCGACAGCAGATGATACTGAGGTTCTGCGTACATCTGACAGGAGCTTGGCTTCCCATCTTCCAGCACGGGGACACCAACCACGACCTTCTGCTCGGGCGTCAGATTTCTAAAGGCTGCAGTGTCCGCGCCCAGAGCGGCGAGGTCACAGTGGTGAGAGGGCACCACGGCTATGAAGTTGTTCAGCATGAAGTGACAGGGCATGGATATGCGACTCAAGAAGTTAATCACCATCAGCATCTTCTGGAATCGGCCGAATCCGTTAATATCCTCGAGAACATTCTCAAACTTCATTGTGGATCTCCTGAACGTAACCTAGCCTAACCCTGGCCTCCTGTTCTTGAAATGACTCCTCGTTTCAATTAGCCATTTATAACTTCTCCTCTCTCTCAATCTAGACGATCTAATCTAAGCGATCTGTTGTCTCCTAACCCAGCCAACAAGTCAATATTTTACCATCTTTGTGACTCCTTGTTTCTGTATGGACGGAGATGTTTGTATTCTCTTCAATGGCTTATCTATTTAAAGTAGGATGTTCAAAATGGGGCAATAAATCATTAGTTTTACTTCATATCTTTTTTTTCTTCCATTAGGATATGGCTTAATATCAACAGGTTATTTGGTACCGATGTCAGATGAAAGATGAAATAAAAACAACATGCTAGAATAACTAGAATTAAATCAATAAAACCAACCCAAAGGGGTTGTATTTTTTTTGAGACCAATACCTTAGGTAAGGACCTGTATGTAAGAATCACACATTTCTTCAGGGACTACAAGTCAGATTTTTCATGCAGAAATCACTTTAAATTGCCAGTATATGAACAGGCTGTGATTGGACTTAAAAATGAGATCTTCCCCCGACTCTCTCTGTTGAACAGCCTGCGGGCTGATTTCAATTTTCTTTGAATGGGCTTGGATTTGCCAATGTGTAAGCGCGGATAATATCAAATCAACCCTCAACCAGTGGAGTAGAAAGGGACACGGACCAAACACAAAACAGCTCAGACGGCAGATCGGCAAAGGAGCGAGACCCAGGTGGAAAAAACTGTTGTGGAACCTGTTGCCCTCGATTGTGGGAGACTCCATTGTCAGAAATATAAGTGGAATAAGACAATTAAAACATATTCTTTCCCTGGTGCTATGGTCTGTGATATAACCAACACAATCTATTTTAAATCAACTAATATCTGAACGTCCAAAAGTAAACAAAATGATCATTCATGGGGGAAGCAGTGACATTGGAAGGATTTTCTAGAGAGCTATTGTGGTGGAAATCTGTTAACTAATAAAAACAACTCTGTCTCCAGTGGATTTTAGACCAGTATAGTAGACAAACATTTATTAAATATCAAATACATATAATCAGCGCTGATGGGTTATTCTCAGTCAGACACACTAACAGTGGAGGTCTGAGAGCGAAGGAGCCAAAGAGACAAAGGACTTCATACGCTTTATAGGCATTTTCCCGCCCAGACATGGCAGGCTGCAATACATAATCTACAAGGCCAAATGGACAAGCTCTCTCTCTCTCTCTCTCTCTCTCTCTCTCTCTCTCTCTCTCTCTCTCTCTCTCTCTCTCTCTCTCTCTCTCTCTCTCCGGACCGTTCCCACAACATCAACCAGGTGTCATCTTAGACAAAGGGGGCGTAGACGCTCCAGAGTCTTCCTCGTTAGTGAGGGCACGGTGACATCCAACTCTTTTGCATGAAAACAACCCTCGCTACAGATGGCACAACACTTTGGAACATAAGTTCACTTAAAGGGTTCACAGCAAGAGATGGTTTGTAAGAAAGTGTAACTTATATGCATTCATAATACGTGACTGATATGTGATATGTATGTAATTTTCCATTACAGCTATTCAAGCTATTGGACAGTCTCGCTGAGTTTGAAGTTCAATGGGCCGTTGCCGACACTTGGAAAAGGAATTAACAAGTTCAGCGACTTGGACTGATCACCTGGCTGTAGAAAGCGTGTAGCCTCAGAGTGATCAACTTCATTGATCATTTTAATTTGTATTCATTCATTTTGGGACACAAAACCTGTTTAGGGCAGACGGCTCTCGTCCAAACAGGTCTGGTGAGAAGCTACTGTTTCTACAGTATTCTCTCTGGCCTTCAACACCCTCCTGCCTTGGGATCCTGCGGCAAGGTCCTCAGTCACACATTCCACTCGGCAGTCTCTGACCCTGGAGGAAGATGTTTTGACGACTCTGGATAAGCCTGCAGATAACCTGCCTGAAGCACCACCCTCTCCCCGTTCAGATTGCGCTCTGGACTGCCCCAATATTAGGCTGGGATCTGGTGCTCATCATGTGACCTCCAATATTCCTGTTTGGACGAGAAACAGACAGAGAAAAGTATCTTCAACCTGTACTGTAAACTGTAAAGCTCATCTGATTCCTGCTCCTTGGCATTAAACCTAAACCTGGCATTACTGAATGGCAAATCACTTTTAATTTATGCTTTTATCATAGAGAACAAAGTCGATTTGATGTTTTTAACAGAAAACTTTGGTGAGACGAAAACAACAGCGGAGCACTTCTTATTGAATCTGCTCGTCCCAAATTCAACATTCTGAGCGATGTCAGGCGAGGTCAGAGAGGAGGAGGAGGAGGAAGAGGAGGAGGCGTCCTTGTCCTTGTAACAGACACTCTGGTGATCTTCAGGGGCCCAAATGTAAATGGCGAAGGTAGTTCTAACAAAGGGATCTACGTGATCAGTGAGTGATGAGGTTTTAATCAGCTCACTTCTAACACCGTGATATTAAAACACTATAATGGGATGTTTGCCTGTCGTTTCTTCGGACGATGCCAATCAACAGGCGAGTGAGCCCCCAGGCATAGTGTAACAGAGCCTTTTAACACAGTTTCACACCACCCCACTGGGAGGATCTGTGCCGACTCCAAGATACAAATGTTGACATTGATGGGGCGATAAAGCATTTGGGGGTACAGGGAGAAGAGGTGTGAAAGGGGTGATGAAAGCATCAGTGTCCCTGCTTATTTTTATGACCTGCAGCTGTAAGCCAACGCAGTTTCAGCTCACACCAAAAACAAGTCAAAGAAGAAATTAGGCTCGACATAAACAGCAAGGCATATAAACAAATAGGCATATAACAACAATGCAATATGAAGAACAAAGAGATATGAACAAAGTAAAGAATAAAAGTGAGTGTGTTTTTGTTGAGGTCATACATTCTGTAATAAGTTATGTCGTAAAACCGTGTGAGTGCATGTATGTACTGTGTAGTAACTATGTATGCATGTGTGTGTGAGTCTGTTTTAGTCTCTCTGTTCTAGCAGTGTGACTGCATATCCTGTGTGTGTGTATGTGACAATTAAACTTCTTGAATCTTGAATGTCCTCCTAAAGTCCACAATAAGCTGCTTAGTTTTGGAGCCATTCAGCATGAGGCTGTTGTCCTGGCACCAGAGTGACAGATTAGGTCAACTTCCTCCAGGTAGACCTTCTCATCGTTACTGGAGATCAGGCCCACCACCACCACTGTGTCACCCGCTAACTTAACGATGGTGTTGGAGCCGGATGTGGCCACACAGTCGTGTGTGTACAGGGAGTATAGTGGGGGACTGAGGACGCAACCCTGGGGGGCTCCTGTGTTCAGGGGTGAGGGTTTGAGGGTGTGTTTGCCCACCCTGACAACCTGTGGCCTGGCGGTCAGGAAGTCCAGGATCCAGGTGCACAGGGGGGTGTTCAATCCCAGCTCAATCAGCTTGCCAGCCAGTCTCTGGTCGGGATTATGGTGTCTCACATAGCCCCCCTTCTGACTGTCTAGATGAAAGAGCGAGCTATGAAGTACCTGGGAGACAGCATCATCTGTGGATCATTGACTAAAGCTCCGCAGACTTTAGCTTCAGTCAATGATGATGTGGAGAGCTTCAAACTCGAAAAAATGACGAATATGATCGATGCGATTGCACCCACAAAGCTTAAAACTATCTCTGGAAAGGAAAAAGCACCATGGAGGAATTCTGCATCAGTAAGGCTCCAAAAAACAGAACGCAGATGGTGCGAAACAAAACTCCAGATCCACAATGACCTCAACAGAGAGAGACTTTATAGGTACAATCTGGAATTGTAAAAAGCCAGAGAATCCTTTCTTTCTAACCTCATCAACAAAAATATAAACAACACACCGGATTTATTCACCACTTTTGATCGGTTGACTAACCCCCAGCAGCTCCAGGACTCCTGCATGACTCAATTCAATCCAATTGTCACAGTCCGTCTCTTTGTTTTGGGTTTTGGGTTTTTTGAACCTCCTGCTGGACGTTGGCAGTATGATTTATCGCCGGTCTTTGTTGTGTTCTGTCTCTGGCCCAACCTGTGATAGTGTACCTCCTTCCTTGTGTTGTTTCCCCTGATGTTTTAGCTTAGTTATTGATTAATGTTTTGTCTGGTGTCCTATTCCCCATGTAGTTTAATTTATCTGGTTGTTAATGTTTCATGATTTATTTCGTAGTCCGCTTATTCCTGTGTTGTGTTGTTCCCTGCCCTTGATTGTCTGCACCTGACTTAACTTCCCTCATTCGCATCTCCCTATTTATACCTTTCCCAAACCCGTGTTCCTTGTCACATCTTTGTCTTAGATGTGTGAGTGTGTGTTACCTGTTCCGGTCACCTGTCCCTGCCTGCCTGGACCATTGCTTTAATTAAATAATTTAAGTTAATCTTGCTGCCCTGCATTTGGGTCCTTTCCACGCCTTCCTCTTTACTGCACCGTGACACCAATTGAGCATTTATGCCATCTGTGTACTTATCAGAGTTATTGTACCTTCCATCTGGGTCAGAGTGAATGGCGGGTACTACACAAGAATATATACAGTCATTCTTCTATAAACCCTTGAGGAGGTTGTGCAGCCTCTACCTGGAGCCTTGATGCTCTGCCCACAAGCCTCTTTAAGAATGTTTTCAATTGCATTGCATCAGATATAATGAAGTCTCTTCTAAAGAGGACTAGTCTTGATAGATGGTTTACAGGCCTATATCCAATCCACCGTTTCCCAGTAAAATCATTGGAAAACACATTTCTGGCCTCGAACAATGTTTTGGACATTTTTCATTGGGTAGGACTGGTTCAAGTACTACCTAACAAATCACATTTTATTATTTGTACAGCACATTTAACAACTGCAGCACACTGAAAAACAACATTTCTTTCTCAACAGGTGACTATGGTCCCATTGATTCACTCATCTTGTGATGTCAAGTGGGGCCATTTTATGGTTATTTTACATTTTGAGATCCGGACCATCACTTGGAGATTGTTTGCACATTGCTAAAAAAATTCAATTTTAGCTAAAATACAGTTGGGTTGCATCACATTTATTGGGATCCTAGGAAGCGAGGACAGAGTGGTGCAACCCTGTTTGGAACTTCCCCACACTTCCTGAAGATTCGGTCACCATCGTGGAGTCACTTTACAGTTTGTATTTGACCTCTGTGGAATTGGAATATCTTTCTGGTGAGTCTGTGGAAAGGAAAAATGGAACCAAGAAAAACAAAGTATTTAGTATAAACCTTAGTATTGGAATTTCTCCTCAAATTAATTTTTACGCTTTTTGCCCACCAACGAGTCCGACAGACAAAAAATGCAGTTGCATTACTAATACACCTTAGAAAAACATGACAAATTTCTCAATATACGGTGAAAGTGGCAACAGCGTTTGTTTCGTGTCTCGCATTGCAATTGTCCAAGATGGCCGCCGCTTGGCCGCCACATTCTCACCCCCGTCTCTCCCACGTCCTCGATCAGCTCGGGCATGCGGGCGTTCCTGGTCTCCGGGAGCAGGGAGGCCACGGCACCGGACACCACCGCCGCCGCGCCGTAGATCACCGCAGGCAGGGGGCACCACACGTCCTCCAGTAGGAAGACCAGCGGCGCGAGGGACACACCCAGGCGCGCCACGAAGGACGTGTAGCCCATGCCGTTCTGCCTGGAGACGTGTTTGATTGGTTAATCAGCAGCTCACCCAGAGACGCTTTGATTGGTTCATCAGAAGCTCAGCCGGTCGGGGGAATTGGTGAGGAAAGGGAGCTGAGGGAATATCTGGGCTGCGGTCAATACACAGTGAATAAACAACGTCCTATGTCCTTTCCTAACTACTTTCCTTAAAGGACTCCTATTATACCACCAGGTGTCAGCGTGATTAGCCATTCCAAGCGGTTTCAAAAACTGCTTGGAATGGCCCCACTTGACATCACAAGTGGGAGTGTCCACCGAGAAGTATGCTGGATAGATCAGCCTACCAGCCTACCCAGTGGACTGTAGCAACTGGTAGGCTGATATATCCAGCATAAGGAAACCCATAAGGTCATGAGGTCAAGGAAAGATGAGAAGGAGGCTTCATCAGGACTTAAGGCTGATACATACTCCGCAACTTTGTTCTTGTTCTTGAGGTGGCAAGAACAAGAACAAAGTTCGTTCTGGCCACGACATTTCATACTTTCATACGAGAAACTTCTCAAAGGCCCCGCCCACAGCAGCAAACTTCTGCGCCGGCGGAAAGCGCATTAACCACGCCCACTTCAAATTGACCAATCACACAATAGTTCTCGGACACGACGCGAGAAAAAAGTTCGGCCCGGATGATGTGTCGAGAACAAGCTGTGAGAACTCCTGAACCAGGGCTGCGAGAACTAAATGACGTAATTTTGTTCTCGCAGCCCTGGGAGCGAGAACACATTTCTCTGTTCTTGCGGAGTATGTATCAGCCTTTAGGAAACGACAAGAGAATCCCAACTAGTTTTGTTGTGTACATGATGATCGGTTGTTTCCGTGAACGGCCGAATGTTCCTGCCGCAAGGAATTGTGGGACGGCACTGTGTCTTTTCCTTTCGCAAAGTAGGGTCCATTGTCCCCTATGCTAAAAGGGATAAGAAAGGAAGCATTGAAGCACCTTTCCTGAACACTTAGAGAGTTCGAACAGATCTGCCACTTAGATACCTCCGGGTCAGTCACTCAGTTCATAGGAACCTTCCTAAGCAACGTAGATTTCGCGACTGCAGCCCTTGGGCTTACCGTACAACTGTGGGGTACAACTCCACCGTGTAGAGGAACATAATGGTGAATGCGGCCTCAGCGAGGCCTTTTCCGCCGATGGCCACAAGAGTGCGGATGACCCACAGATCTGTGGAGAAGTGCATTTATTTTTTAAATACACAAAGTTGCCGTTGTGACCGTTGTCAGTGCTAGGCTTCAGTCACACACCACATACTGGACGGACAATGGATTTACCGTTTGGAACGAAGAGGTTTATGAAGATGCAGACCGCGGTGAGAATCAGTGACCACACCTGACACATCCTCCTGCCCAGGCGGTTCAGAGAGTAGTATATCAGCAGCTTCCCCGGGATCTCGATGCAGGCGAAGGTGAACTGTGTGAGATACACGTTCAGGCCGAACCCAGTCACATTCAGACTGATGCCGTAATATGTGAACGCCACGCCATACCTAAACGTACAAATAAAAAGAGTCGAGGACATATGCTTCACAATGACGGCTGTATCGTTGAATATAAAAACTAATTAGAAGTCATTTGATTCTTGATACATCTATGTAGGACTGGGCAATATATAGATATCATGATATGAGAGTAGATATTACACATCTTAGATTGTGGATATCGTAATATTGTGATATGGTATTTTCTTGTTATGGTTTTAAAGGCTACTGTGGTAATGTGTGGCTGGTCTAATTGGCCTCACCTGGCCCAGGTAGAGTCTGGGGGGGGTGGGGTTACAGGCCTGTCAGGGCACCACAGGTTAAGTCAGCCACCAGCACACACACTCGAGAGCACTAGCATGCTAGCTAGCCCATGTACCACCTGCTCCATATCATTTTACTTTACCCATCAACATTACAATAACCACAACCTTCAACACAAACGTTCACACACAACCTGCCTGTGTCCTTGGAGGAGTCCCAGACTAAAGCCACGTGCTGGTGGCATTGTGGCTGAGGCTATGCTAACAGCTACTTTACAGGAAAGTGAAAGCTGTTCTAATTATTTACACGGAAATAAAAATAGAAAAATTGGCTTTACCAGTTGTGATTTTACACAGAACTATTCATTTATTGAATTACTAGAAAAACATACATCGTGTATATATCGTTCTCTAGAAACGAAATGACCAAAAATCAAGTTTGAAGATTTTGGCCATTATTGCCCAGCCCCTCTGTCTAAAGTTGAACTGAATCAGTGTGTTGCTGTTGTACTGACCACACGATACCGGAGCATATCGCCAGCTTTCTTCATATTTGGCGTTCTTACAAGATCCATGAATGTGTACTTTTTAACGTCACTCTCACATCCCACAGAATCCAACAACGCCTGTGTGGAGAAGTGAACACAAACCTCGTTAGCTGTGCAAGTCTTTACATTGAAACACGGTTAAAATAACAGTGAAACAGTTACAGAGCACACATACGGGAGTTTATGATCAAACAAAAGAGGTCAAAGTCATCGAGCGTTTACCTTCGGCGTGACGTCGGCCATGAACACGTGGTATCTGTTGTGTCATCTTCGCACATGTTTCAGGATGTGGCGTGAGCGCATTCCTTTGCGCTTGGGCCAATTGGGCCAGCAGCCACCGTGGCCACTCTGGCATCCACATGTTGCCGAGGGGCCGGGACAGGTGTTACATGTCACTCACCTGCTATTGAGTCGTTCAGACCCGGTTATTATTCAAAGCGCCTCACATGACTCGGGGTTCGAACTCCTAGACCTTTCAGCTGGAAGTAAACACAGAGGCAGCACATGGTTGTCCCTCCCAAATAACTGTTTGTAATGATTGGACCTGATGAAGAAGTATCATCTCAACTCACGAGACGTCGGTCCAGTGGGGGACAATCTTGGTTTAACGTGGGAGGTAGTCGGGTTAACGTGGGGGCAATTCAGGTTTAAACAGTGGGGGGGACAATGCTGGTTACGTGAGGGCAGTCGGGTTTTAACGTTGAGGGCAATCAGGTTTAGACGTGGGGGACTCAATGCTTGGTTTAGACGTGGAGGTAGTCGGGTTTAACGTGGGGGGACAATCTGGTTTAAACGTCGGAGGCAATCGGTTGTATATGGTGAGGGGGTAAATTGCGGTGGAAACCACACTGCCCGGTCTACAACTACGTCTTGTGCCTCTCCCTCCTTGCGTGCCAACTGTGCTGTCACATAAGCACATCCTCTGAAATGTGTGTATTATGAGAAGCAAGACCTCCTTACACCAGGCGAGGCACCGCCACTATGAGAGGCGTGATTCACAACCACCGAGAGCACCTCCACTCGTTCACAGTGGAAGTAGGCGGAACGCGGCGAGAAACATGTTGCCGAGCACCGTCGCAGTCGATGCTGATGACACAGCCGGCGAACGTGCGATGCCCACGCTGTACACACACATCAAACATCTGTGGGACGGAGAACAGAAACATCAAGCAAGGTCAGGAGGGCCAAGTCTTTTTGTTTATTACCGTTCTGAACGCTCGATAGACTGAAGTGGCAGAGTTTCGATTCTCGATCGTGGGAGAGCGAGAAACTTATCAGAACCGATAGAGAATGAATGCTGATGCGGCGATCTCCACTTGGTCAAGCACCATCAGGATGACGACACATGTGTACGAGCGGGAGAAGGAGCTGCTCATTCACGAACATCATGGTCGCGATAGGACACTCGAGCAGCATACCGCTTGCGGCCGAACCTTAGAACAGCACCAGCCAACGGAGAACCACATCTCAACCACGACAGGCGCTTTGTATTACTGGCAACCCATAGGCCACTGATAAGTCCATTTATTATTTATTTGTATCTACTTTCTTTTGACATATCA
>PIJE02005861.1:0-17074 GCA_002895965.2 Coryphaenoides rupestris
GGTGGTAGACGGAGATCAGCACCATTCTATCAGACCAACAGGCAGCGCATTGCAGCTAGGTGACACACCACCACCATCAGAGACAACAGCACCATCACAGGACAACATGCTACCATCACATGGATCACAACTTAGCCGAGCCACCGAGTCAGTACCGACTACACCACCCTCACATCATAGAACAAGCGAACTACCACAGCAACAATCGGTAGCTCGTCCATCACAGACAACACCACCCACACCCTTCAAGTAATTGGACTGATCCAAGGTCGCCACCATCCATCCGACAACAGCGACCATCCAACAGAACAACACCACCTATTCACAGATCAACACCACCACGCAGCGGGAGTGACGAAGCTTAGTCTGTACCTCTTCGAGTGGGTGACTGTTAGTCCACTTTGGAGGAACACTGATACACCACCGCGCGCGTGGTACCACCAGCGCACCTCCACAGCAATTTATAGTCTGTTCCGAGGTATAGACACCATGAGCGGATCCGTAAACACCACGCATGTCAGAGTTGACAGATGTCTGTCTGACTGCCATAGACAACACGCTTACCGCTGTGTGGTCTCTGACCACCCACCACAAGACATCGCAATCGGTACCGATCCTACAGGATCAACCTCTGAATGCACCATCAGACTCTGTGTGCGGATACCCTAACGTACCACCTCGACGAGTTACAACGGGGTACCAGCAGAGATCATACCGACCACCGGTACCACCACCGCAGTGCAACCGTACCCACCAACGTGACGCCTGTTGATCCATTCGTCTCCTAGACCTGGTTGCTGACTTCTTCGGCTGGTACGTGACTTGTCTTGTCCAAGCATGTACCAGGTGTTGTCTTGAATTGGTGCCCTGTTGTCATGTCGATCCCGGTGCTGCTATATCTACTACCCGAATAGAGTGGTCCGGTAGCACTCGCTCTCGTGATGGTGCTGTTGTCCCTTAGTGAATCGTGTTAGTATCATCTATCACTGCTCGGTAGGCTACCAAGAGGTCCATTATCCCTACGGGTCGACCCAATCTACCATAGTAACCAGGTGCTCTCGTAACCTGTTGATGAGTGCTCCTTGTCCTCAGTTCCTCGCCGAACATGCTAGTTGTCTCTGCTCCTCGCACCGGTGGTGTTTCATCATGAGTTGAGCTAAGATCATAGCTCATCGCTGTCTCAGGTTGCCTAGGTCATGTACCTTACTCGACTTGACGTCGTACCACCAGGTCACTGGTTGACCATCTGCAAATTGGATGGGTACAGGTGATTGTCCTCGTGAATGCCTACCCCACCCATGCCCTCACAGGTATGCTAACCTGTACGCACCATGAGATCAACCCACCCCAATCCACAGACCCCAGGTGGTTTGTCTCTGATGGTGGTGGTGTTGTCTGTGATGGTGCTTTGTCTGTTGATGTGCTGTTTGTCTGTGATGGTGCTGTTGTCTCTGGAAGTGGTGGTGGTGTTGTCTGTGATGGTGGTGTTGTCTCTGATGGTGGTGTTGTCTGTGGTGGTGGTGTTGTCTGTGATGGTGGTGTTGTCTGTGATGGTGGTGTTGTCTGTGATGGTGGTGTTGTCTGTGATGGTGGTGTTGTCTGTGATGGTGGTGTTGTCTGTGATGGTGGTGTTGTCTCTGATGGTGGTGTTGTCTGTGATGGTGGTGTTGTCTGTGATGGTGGTGTTGTCTGTGATGGTGGTGTTGTCTCTGATGGTGGTGGTGTTGTCTGTGATGGTGGTGGTGTTGTCTGTGATGGTGGTGATGATGTAGGTGGTGGTGTTTGCGATGATTCAGGGGGTGACAGTTGTTGTGGTGGTGCTGGTGACGATGACGATAATGATGGGGACGGTGGTAACGATAGTGGTGGTGATAATGGTGGCAGTGATGATGATAATGATGGTGCTGCCGGTACTGACGACGGAGATCGCATTGGCGTCGATGGTGGTGGTGGTGACGACGGCGGGGATAGTGATTGCGGCGGTGATGATGGTGGCGATGAGGACGGAGGGGACAACGACGGCGGCGGCAATGGGCTGATCGGTGGTGTCGGCGAAACCAAAGCTTCGGTCACGGCCGTCGCGGAGGCGTTAGCGGCCTCGGCGTGCGGCGCGAGCGTGGCGGCGTCGAGTCCTGAACCCCAGTAGTCGTCATCGCCACTTTGGCCGAGGACGGGCTTGCTCGCGGCGGACACCCACGCGAGGACGCACAGCATCCGACACCACATGGCGACCTGCGGAGAAGAAGACCGTGTTGGCGAGCTAGCTTAAAGGACACCCTATTACACAGTACAGTACCACCGGGTGTCGAGCGTGGTTAGCCATTCCGAGCGTTTTCAGAATCTCAGGTTTATGACATCACAAGCGGGGGGGGTGTCCACCCAGACGTGTGGTGGATAGATCAGCCGACCGGTTTCTACAGTCCCTGCTACAGGGTGGGCTGGGCGGCTGATCTATCCACCGTATTTCTCGGTCAACATTCCCACTCGGGATGTCAAAAGCCAGTTTTTGAAACCGCTTGGGATGGCTCATCACGCTCACACCCGGTGGTCTAATATGTCTCCGTTTCAGAAATAGGTGCAGGTTGGATGGATGCTCAGTGGACTCTATCTGCTGGGGTTACAATGCACAGCCCAACAGCAGCACCCAACACATTTACAAAGTGTACTCATTAAGTCACACAATCAGGTCCCTTCACAATTAACTTCCCTCCATACGCTCGGCAGTGAAGTGAAAGGGAGATGCGTGTGTTGCGTAACCCCGCAGGCTTCATGAACACAGAGATGATTCAACTCTCTCTGTCCTGGACCGACGCAGAGCAGCGGTAATGGGAACACAGGGAACGTCATTTGTCCCAGTAGCACCTTCTTAAATAGTCCCAGCGGGCCGTCGACCGGCTCGTCCGCCACCGTAAACACTGAGGAGCGATGATGATGACGTGAGCGGACGGCAATGCTGGCGAATCCCGGCAACGTCCGCCGTGTTTATTGCGCTGATATCGGCCGGTTCCAATCCCATTGTTATTATTCGTTAAACGTCTTAGCGATTATTTTCCGTGACCGCTGAACAGCGAGCGTTTGTTGTGCCAAGTGAACGTCTGATTTGAGGCGGATGTAATGCGCTTCATGTGATTCCTTTTTAATGGAATTTTTGTAACCTTCTGTCACATTATAGACGCCTTTTAAAATATTCTGTAATAAGCTTATGAGCAAGATTGTGGTAAAAGAAAAACGTGAGGCCCTCGCTCTTGAAGTCTGTCTCTCGAAATAAAAAAAACTATTATGTTCTTCCACAGACTGGCCAAACTTCTTGTACGTCTGTCTCAGACTTTGTATTTATTTCTTTTTTTCATTCTGTTCTCTTGGGGGTTTTTTTGTTTTCCACTCGGTGATTGTTTACCGGCTGCTGGAGCGCATTAGTAGTAAACGGGGTCGACTAAATTCTTCAGTAAATCAATGGGAGCGTCGTGACTTTGAAGACGGATCCCAGCAAACCGCAGAGGCCCGCTGATTTCAAAGTTCCGACGGTAACACAATGGCTTCCTTGAATGGCAGGTGGAACCGAACAATGGGGAACGACGGTAATGGAATAAATGAGCGAGTGTTCGACCGTTTAGCCAATTCGCACACGGCGCCGCCGTCGCAAATGATAAGGAGTTCTCTTTCCTGGAGACGAGTCAGGGGATGTGAGGCGAATTCGCTTTTACTCGTCTATTCTCATTCTTGATGACGCTGCTGTTATGGATGGGTCTGGTCCAGTGGTTTCTCTAATCCCTCTAAATGTGCATAATGGGATTTAGATGGGTTCTTGGACTCGTGCACTGTTGGGTTGCATTGTTTGACAAATTGGCGTAATCCAACGTTTCAACCGGTTTTTTTTTTGGACGCTGAGATGCCGTTGTGGAATTTCTGTCTGTGTGTGTGTGTGTGTGTGTCGTACGTGAAAGTGTTTATTAAGTTTGTTAAGTGTAGCCCGTCGTGTCGTAAGTCAAAAAGCCAGCGACCAGCCGCCATTCCTCCTCATTAGTTGTCCTCCTCGACATCTGGAAGCCGACTCGGGAACGCTGACCTAAGCCGCGGCACCAGAAGAACGGCTTTGGCAGTTAAGTTCCATTTTTATGCGTTTCCTCCTCCCGACTGAAGTAACAGTAACAGGAACAGTCAGTCGTCGCGTTTTTTTTTTTTTTCTTCTCCCACACGACTGCAAAAACCCACCAGCCTTTGTGTGCTGACTCTGTCCCTCCGCGGCGAACCAACGGGACAAAGATGTGAAGGCAGCGACGCCGCCGACGTGGCGTGTGTGTGTGTGTGTGTGTGGTGTGCGGCGTACGCTGTGTGTAATAATTGGGCCGGGCCGCCGTAAGAAGTACTGGGGTTATTTATAAGACGCGTCCGCTTGTGTCCTAAAAGTGCACGAAGGAAAACAAGCAACTGTCGGCTACTCGCGGCTCGCTCTGTTTCTCATAACTCTGGATGGTGACCTCAGAGACCTTGTGAGAAAGAATTAACCCTTTAAAAGGCGCGCGCTCTAATTGCGGACGCAGCTGAGAAGTAGTAGAATGAAATGTTTTTTGCATGAAATCTCATCGGAGATTTTCCTTCCCTCGGGAGCCTCTGACACTGCAGGCAGATGATTCATATGAAGATATAATGATTGTTATTCTGAGTAAGGCAGAAAGAAAATTATATAATTAGGTTACGATAGCAGGAGATTTGAAATGTCACGTATCCAAGTTCCCAGAACGGCAAGATATTGCAACCAGACAGGGAGGGACCCAGCCAGCCTGTGTGTACGGACCGTCAGTCAACAAATTAAAATTCACGTCACTCATTGTGGAACCCCCTTCTCCCGTCGGGAAAGTTCTCAAAGTCCCCAAGTGAACCCCTCTCTCCACACAGGGCGCCGGTAGCTCAGGAGGTATTAAGAGCGGTTGTCTGGCAACAGGAAGGTTGCTGGTTCGATCCCCGGGCTCCTCCCCCTCCTAGCTAAGTGTGGAGGTGTCCCTGAGCAAGACACCACCTAACCCTACCTGCTCCTCCTAGCTAAGTGTGGAGGTGTCCCTGAGCAAGACACCACCTAACCCTACCTGCTCCTCCTAGCTAAGTGTGGAGGTGTCCCTGAGCAAGACACCACCTAACCCTACCTGCTCCTCCATAGCTAAGTGTGGAGGTGTCCACTGAGCAAAGACACCACCTAACCCTAACCTGTCCTCCTAGCTAATGTGGGAGTGTCCCTGAAGCAAGAACCACCTAACCCTACCTGCCTCCTCCTAGCTAAGTGTGGAGGTGTCCCTGAGGCAAGACCCCACCTAAACCCTACCTGCTCACTCCTAGCTAATGTGTGGAGGTGTCCCTGAGCCAAGACACCAACCATAACCCGTACCTGGCTTCCCTCCTAGCTACAGTGTGGAGGTGTCCCTGAAGCAAGACACCACCTAGACCCTACCTGCTCCTCCTAGTTAAGTGTGGAGGTGTCCCTGAGCAAGACACCACCTAACCCTACCTGCTCCTCCTAGCTAAGTGTGGAGGTGTCCCTGAGCAAGACACCACCTAACCCTACCTGCTCCTCCTAGCTAAGTGTGGAGGTGTCCCTGAGCAAGACACCACCTAACCCTACCTGCTCCTCCTAGCTAAGTGTGGAGGTGTCCCTGAGCAAGACACCACCTAACCCTAACTGCTCCTGATGTGTTGGTTGTCACCTTGCCTGGTTGGCACCGCCGTCGGTGTATGAACGGGTGAATGTCAAGCTGCTTTGGATAAAAGCGATGATGTAAATGCCATCCATTTACATATCTACAAAGCCAGTACTGATCTGCTTCCACACACACACACACACACGCACACACACACACACACAGGTCTTGGTGCTCGACCACAGACTGGACGGCTCCCTCCCTCCGACGCTCCGACGCCGTACTGCGCTCGCTCATAGGCCAATCTGTGAGGTCACCTGTTGACAAGCCAGTGATTGTTTATTTCTGGTGAAATGTCCCTTTCAGAGCCCCTCGCGGCATTGGCAACGGCAGGCGGTCGGAAACTTTATTGGAATATAAATGTTGATTAATTGCGTTCGTACAAAATTACTTCATGCAACACAAACAGAATATGTGCAAACGCAGAAGCGGTTTGAAATGAAAGCTCCTCGCATCTGTGTTCAATCGGCATGGTGGCAGTAAAAGGCAAGAAGTTGAAGTCATTTGTGACATTAGGTCTCTCTCTCTCTCTCTCTCTCTCTCTCTCTCTCTCTCTCTCCTCTCTGTCTCTCTCTCTCTCCCTCTCTGTCTCTCTCTCTCTCTCTCTGTCTCTCTCTCTCTCTCTCTCTCTGTCTCTCTCTCTCTCTCTCTCTCTCTGTCTCTCTCTCTCTGTCTCTCTCTGTCTCTCCTCTCTTCCTCTTCCTCTCTTCTCTGCTCTCTCTCTCTCTGTCTCTGTCTCTCTCTCTTCTCTCTCTCTCCTTCTCTCTCTCTTTGTCTCTGTCTCTCTCTCTCTCTCTCTCTGTCTCTCTCTCTCTCTGTCTCTGTCTCTCTCTCTCTCTCTCTCTCTCTCTCTCTCTCTCTCTCTCTCTCTGTCTCTCTCTCCCTCTCTCTCCCTTCAAACCCTGGCAGGCACCGCCACGCTTCCCTACATCGAAAATTGGCAAAAGCAAATGTCTTTGTCTTTGGAAAATGTCCGCATATTTTCCCCCTCGTCTCCGTCTTGACGTGGCTCGCGAGCCCCATGGCCACGACTGTTATTATGGGTAAACGTGTCACCCACCCCCACCCGCCCGCCCCCCCCGTGCCTCCTCCCCCCCCCCCCAAAAAAAAACATGCCTTGTGGGGACGTTTGGGTCCTCGACGACTGGAAAGGTTCCAGAGTTGTTCAGTGGCTTCCCAGTCGTAGTGGGGCTGCAGTAGTAGCAGCAGACTGGAAGAAGCCTCAACTCTCAGAACAACGTCGCTGTCTCTGTACCGGTTCTTGGACCGTGGCCTGACAGACGGATAAATAAATACATAACTAAATTTGAAATGTTTGGAAGCTAAATAATAGGATTATGTTGGTGCTCACACGTATAGTGTCTTGTGAAATGATGTACAGTACGTCAATAATAAAAATAATATATGTATTGTGGCACACTCCCTATTGGGGTGGAGTGTGACCACGACTGGAATTAATAAACTCAGGTTCCACACCAGGATTTAAATGAAATAAGAGTCTTTATTTACCACACAGGGGAAGGGAAATGTAATCACTATCAATAGTGAGTCCGTAATCCAAGTGAGTAGTCGTAGTCCATAAGCAGGGGGTATCACGCCGGGAAGTAGTCGCATACGGTCCAGGGCAAGGCAGGCGGGAGGGTAGTCAGGCAGGCAAGGGTCATACACAATACGGGTTCTCAGACAGGCAGACGATCCAGGCACACAGCCACTGGTTCTCCTTCTTTCACCTCTCAACACCACAGCGTATTGGTCTCTCCTCTTCCACCTCTCTCTCCTCCACTTCCTTCTTAACTCCTCCTTCGACTTCCTACTCCACTTCCTACACCACCCAGGTCCTCTCCTATTTATTGGCCGCAGCCAGGCCTTTGATTGGCTGCCGCCGAGTTCCCTCAACGAGGCGCAGCTACTTCCCATGAGGTTGATTGTCTTTCTACACTTCCTGGTCTGCTTGGCTCCCTCTGGGGGCCGACTGGGGAACTGCGGTTCCCCCGACCATTGTCCATACTCCCTAGTCGGCCCCCCAGTGGCCGTCTGCCACAATATATATAAAATGTTTCTCAATAGTGAGCAATAATATATGTAAATGATATAATTTTATGTCCCTTAAAACCTCAAACTGGGACCGGACACAAAACAGCATCTGACCAACACAGGCCGCCCATAATCACATCACGGTTACATTTGATCGAATGAAAGATCGGCTGTTGTTTCCGGAAACACTGACCCCGACCAAATCAGAGCTCAGATAGGACAAGCACAACAACAACAACATACAACAGACACGACAACGACAACGACAACCGCACGACAACAGGCCTGTGTTCTATAAATAAGATCTTGTCCGATGGATTAGTGGACAGACGCAGGTATGGTCATGATGGCCCTCGTAGCCTCTTAGTGGCTAGTTAATGTAGCTTACCCCAACAGGTGTGTGTTGGGACCCCAGGTGTCTGGCACCGCCACAGAGCCAACGTATCCATGGCGATCAGGGCTCTAGCAACACAGTTGATTGGCCACTGCGGGGGTCAATGAGGGTGTAAGCGGTGGAATTATGTTGGAAGTGCATAATGGTAGAATCGAGAGAGAGAGAGAGAGAGAGAGAGAGACAGAGAGCGATACAGAGTGTGTGTGTGTGTGTGTGTGTGTGCTGACACACACTCACACACACACACACACACACACACACACACACACACACAGTCATTTATAAACCAGAATCTGATATTTTAAGCGCATGCAAAGTTGTTTTGTGTGTTGCACAAACCCTGAGATGCAATCACACATCCACAGCTTCAATAAACCTAAAACTAAAACTAAAAACAGAAGAAAAAAAACCACTAAAACAACTTACCCAAGTCCAACTTTCCAGTTTTTCTCCCCAGTTCAGTTACATCCGCATTAAGAGAGGACAAATGAAGGCAAAACAAAGCAAAGCAAAGGCAACAGTCGGGGGGTGTTGTTAGGCTGTTATGGACGAGCACAGAGAGCTAATACCCTTTCTCTGTCCAGGAGTGTGTGTGTGTGTGTGTGTGTGTGCGTGTGTGTGGTTGTGTGTGTGTGTGAGTGTAGACACCACACGCTCGCACACACCCGCGCACCAAACAATTAGGGGGGTTGGCCGGAGAAGGGTGGCTGTGGCCCGCGAGCCTTCGTCTGCACCGAGGAGGAGGAAGAGGAGGAGAGGAAGGAGGAGGGAGGAGGGAGGGGCATATTTGGACAGAGGGGCCGGGCCGCCCCTCGCAACTCAATGATTTCTTTCTTTCCTCTCGGTTGGGAAAGAGGAGGAGGAGGAGGAAGGAGGAGGAAGAGGAGGAGGGAGAGAGGCGAGGCGACAGGATAGAGGAGGGCTATAGAGAGAAGAGAGAGAGAGAGAGAGAGAGAGAGAGAGAGAGAGAGGAGAGAGAGAGAGAGGCAGAGAGAGAGAGAGAGAGAGAGAGACGAGGGCTATATAGAGAGAGAGAGAGGGAGAGAGAGAGAGAGAGAGAGAGGGGGGAGAGAGAGAGAGCATAATCTACTTCACATCTGTACACTTCCATGGAGGACAGGGGGGGATGGCGGGGCGCTTTAAGGGGGGAAAGGGGGCACTTTAAGGGGGTATGTGTATTTAGCAAAAGTAAGAAGTACAGTAAGACATGCATGGTGTAAGACGTAGAGTAGTAGTAGTAGTAGTATTTTATTATATGACATTATATAGTGGGGGGCGGCAGTAGCTCAGGAGGTATAAGAGCGGTTGTCTGGCAACAGGAAGGTCGCTGGTTCGGATCCCCCCAGACTCCTCCCCCCTCCTCCTAGCTAAGTGTTGAGGTGTCCTGAAGCAAGACACCACTAACCGGCAGGCTACCTGCTCCTCCTAGCTAAGTGTGGAGGTGTCCCTGAGCAAGACACCACCTAACCCTACCTGCTCCTCCTAGCTAAGTGTGGAGGTGTCCCTGAGCAAGACACCACCTAACCCTACCTGCTCCTCCTAGCTAAGTGTGGAGGTGGCCCCTGAGCAAGACACCACCTAACCCTACCTGCTCCTCCTAGCTAAGTGTGGAGGTGTCCCTGAGCAAGACACCACCTAACCCTACCTGCTCCTCCTAGCTAAGTGTGGAGGTGTCCCTGAGCAAGACACCACCTAACCCTACCTGCTCCATGCCCCTCATGCTCCATGCCCCTCATCCTCCATGCCCCCCTCATCCTCCATGCACCTAGCTAAGTGTGGAGGTGTCCCTGAGCAAGACACCACCTAACCCTACCTGCTCCTGACGTGTTGGTTGTTACCTAGGCGATCCTATTCACGTTGATCTCGGCGTTGTTTACCCGTCCGGTGAGCGAGCGACGGACGGACGGACGGACGGATGTTGTGTCGTAAAGCGAGGGGACATTTGGGATGTAGGATGTTTTTGATCCCTTTGTTACATCCCAGAGATCCACGCGAACCGACCTGTGACCTTCTGACCGGCGGTCAGTGCGTTAAGTAAAAAACCGCCCACACCTGCAGGTTGTCGACCTCGTCGTTGCCCTTTTTTTCCTCCTCACCGCCTACCCGTTAATCAATACGGTTCATTCGCCGAATCAATCGATAGCCCGGTCGATTATTGATGGTTGCCGGGAAACAGGGCTGAGGAATTTGACTCAATCCTGTGGCGTCAACTGATTGGGAAAAGAATAAGAGATTCTTTCTGTAAAAAAATAACGATCAGTATTTATAGACATAAATACACGATATCAGAATACATACAGTTTATACATTCTTTCATTTACATTTACATTTACATTTAGGCTTTTATCCAAGCGACTTACAAAGAGTACATTTGTTGAAGGAGAGACGGAGCAATATATCACTGTGGTACATAAAGATAAGAAGAGAGCAGGTTTCAAGCGTTCATAATGGCAAGGCTGTACATCCAATATCAGAATATATTGCTCCATTACATTGCTTCAGTGGGAGCTCGTCACACCAGTCACGCCGCCGCGGTGTGATTTAGAGTACGAGGACCTGACCAGCGCGTGGAAGCGCACGGATCTCTGCAGCCCCATTACATGACACATCCCACTCTAACACCACTAAACCGCTCCCCTGATCCCAGTCTGAACAAAGAGCACATGTATCCGGTTATGTAATTATCGATTTTTTGGCCCGTGCCTGAAAGTACCCGTCTAAAACCCCGAGATGAAAGTTAAAGAAAGTAATGATTTAAGTCGACGGGTATTGAAAGATAGAATGTTCCGCTCTTTGTTGTTTTCCCACGACGGCCTGTGTTGTGTGAAATGCTTGGCCAGCTGCGGAGGGAAGATGGAAGCCAAAGCGAAAGTTTTCTTGGCGCGCGGATCTGGAAATGGAAACGCTGGGTTTTTTTTTTGGCTGCTGGTCCCCGGTAGGAAAAACTACAGAGAACTTATTAGCGGCGTCTCCTGGGGAGCGGTGTGGGGGGGGGGGGCGCACAGCACACCACTAGCACCACCACCACCACTAGCACCACCACCACCACGAGCACCACCACCACCACGACCACCACCACCACCACGACCACCACCACCACCACCACCACCACCACCACCACCACCACCACCACCACCCAACACTCACAGACACACACACACACACACATTACGTGAGCCGAGCGACGGGGGGAAGCAACGCCGCCGCCGCCGCCGCCGCCCCCAGGAAGTCATCCGAGTCCTCGTCTTGATCCATTACCGGGCGCCACTGATTGGAAAGCCTTGGAAAAACATGTCCGTGTCAATTTAAGACTTTCGGTTATATAACATGCCCCCCCCCCCCCCCCCTCCCCCCGCCTCCTCCTCCTCCCTCCCTCCGTGCCACCAGGGGCCTTGAGTCCTTTGTCTATAATGCGGTTCAGTTGCTCTTGGATAAACATGAGCTGAGCGGAAGGCTGAGACGGTGGCTCTGTTGTTGCTGCTGCTGCTGCTGCCGGTGCGGGAAATGAAATCAGTCGCGCTAACTCGATCAGCCTCTTCATATGATGTCAGGGAGGGCAGGGCTGCTATCTGATTAGAAATGACTGGAGAGCCTCCATCATCATCTCTCGCAAAACTACCGTACGTCGTTAGAAACCCGAGTCAAAACCTAAAAATGATGTCAGGGAGGGCAGGGCTGCTATCTGATTAGAAATGACTGGAGAGCCTCCATCATCATCTCTCGCAAAACTACCGTAACCCGAGTCAAAACCTAAAATGATATCACGATCATAATAATCCGAATCATAATATGACGGAAGTCTTTCCAAAATGTCGGCCCGAATTAAAAGAGACGATCATTATCCCTGGCAGTGGGCGTGCTGGTAGCTTAAACGGTTACGGTTACGGCCTTCATTTTTCCCCGAAGGATCACAACGCTCCAAGTCGAGCTGATTTCCTTTCTCTGGACTGAACGTCATCATCGGACGCCGTGAACACATCGACAACGAGTGTGGAAACTACGCTCCTAATCAAGAGGGGGGAAGCTGATCGGACTGATGCACGCTAAGACCGGCGACCGACAATATTCCCCAAGTCGCGACTCTGCGCCACGATTTTCCCGCTGTATCCCCCCCCCCGCGTTCGCTCGTTGACTCGTGGGTGACGCGTTTGGAATGTTGAGGGCGGACGCCGGATCACGGGCGGAGACGCAGCGGAAGGGAAAGAGCTTTGGTGCGTGTGTTGTGTGTGTGTGTGTGTGCGCGGTGTGTGTGTGTGTTGTGGGTGTGCGTGCGTGTGTGTGTGTGTGTGGGCGTGTCGTGTCGTGTGTGTGTGTGTGTGTGCGTGTGTGTGTGTGTGATTGTGTGTGTGTGTGTGTGTGTGTGTGTGTGTGTGTGTGTGTGTGTGCGTGTGTGTGTGTGTGTGTGTGTGTGTGCGTGTGTGTGTGTGTGTGTGTGCGTGTGTGTGTGTGTGTGTGTGTGTGTGTGTGTGTGTGTGTGTGCGCGTGTGTGTGTGCGTGTGTGTGTGTGCGTGCGTGTGTGTGTGTGTGTGTGTGTGTGTGTGTGTGTGTGTGTGTGTGTATATATGTGTGACATATTGTATATCAGATGTCAACACTTGAAAAGAAGTAAACGTGACTAACAACCAAAGAGTGTTCCATGACGTTGTATAAATATTGATAGCATACGGCTGCACAAAAAAAAAGGATCTTTTTTTACGACGCCCTCCAACCAAATCCTGAATCCCATCACTGCCGCTTAGATCCTGAGAACTTAGCGTGTGTGTAACGTTGTGTATTATCCCAGCCAGCTTGCTGTTTACCAGCAAAGGATCTATTAACCTCGGAATTATTAAACATGTTCTATTCAAATCTTACTGTCCCCCGTCAGCGATATATATATCGTTGCTTCACTTGGACTACAGTGTCTGCCCTCAATGTAAAATGTAAATGTCGAAGCTTGCATACACTCAACCCCAATCACAAATGTGTAATCCTGCACCTTCCGGAAGTAGGCTATATTTTTGGGAGCCGTTGTTTTTTGAAAAAGTTCCACGAACCCACTCCATTAATCACTGGAAGGTTCCAGGTCCCCGTGGAAACGACGGGGAACCAATCAGAGGCGTGGAATGCAGAAGAGGGCCTCCGTTTTCATCCGCTCTCGTCGTCCACGCAGGAAACGACCGTGACTCACTCACTCACTCACTCACTCGCTCACTCACTCACTCACTCAAAAAGGCCTCAGCGACTGTGGTGCGGTGATAAACTTTTATTTCGGCGGTTACATTTGATTGGTTTGAGTGGCGTTTGTTTCATTCTGAACGAGGGGCTGAGGGCTTTAATGAATGCACAAACGCCTCAAAGCCGCAATCAGCCACTTCTTTTGCACGGTCCCCCCTTTTTTTTGTGATTAGATTGTGTTTCGATTAAAGTCTCAAGGCTCTCAATGCGTTTCGGCGTCCGACACAGACACGAGAACCGTGAGACTCAATCAAAACACTTTGGAATAAAATAATAAAATACAAACATGAGCAAAAACATACGTAGCTGAATGTAAGCCGAGGCATGCTGTGACAGTAAGTGGTCAGTCAATTAAATTAAATGAGACGTTTCAAACGAGCTTTTGTTGTGCAGACACTGCGGTTAAGAAGATGTTTGACTTGTGGTCTCCCAACAGTCTGTAAGATCAGCTCTTCTCTCTCTCTCTCTCTCTCTCTCTCCTCTCTGTCTCTCTCTGTCTCTCTCCCTCCCTCTCTCCCTCCCTCCCTCCAACGCTCGGTCCTGACCAGTGAGGTCATCCAGTTGTTTCGGTGTAATTGTTTCATTGCGCTACGAATAGGGAGGAGCGGTGCCACCAAGGAAAGGAAAGGTCGTTCAGAGGAAGGAGTCAAGGCAGGACGTGTGGGGCAAGAGGTGCTGAGGGTTGTGAATAAATGTGGTCACGCTTTGTGGAATAGATTCACAAGACGACGGTGGGAGCGACGGTGGAAACATCAACTATGATTTCACGGCGTATTATTCCGTCCAGAAGGCAACGGTTTTCCCCCTTTCTTCCAATTCTTAGACTTTAATTCTTCGAATTTTGTCTCCCGGAGTCTTCAAATAACACGCCTCTGTGCCTATTTTGGGTTTTCTTATCTCCTGCCCGTATTATCTCGGTCTTCTTACTTTCCGTGAGGTTATACCTCTGAAAACGGTTGAAAGAAGAATTGATGAGACCTCCAGGCGGCGATTATTTAAAGAAATACCGCAACTCGTCGTCTTTAATGAAGCCACGACGTGGACAAGTTGACTGAACTGTTTCAGTCGACTCGACAGGGAGAACGGCCCCCATGTTTACGAGCCTTCCCTTTATTGTCAGAACTCAGTCTATTAAACATTACCTCTCTGTCTGTCTGTCTGTCTGTCTGTTCTCACTCTGTCTGTCTGTCTGTCTGTCTGTCTCTCACCTCTGTCTGTCTCTCACTCTGTCTGTCTGTCTGTCTGTCTGTTTCTCACTCAGTCTGTCTGTCTGTCTGTCTGTCTGTTTCTCACTCAGTCTGTCTGTCTGTCTGTCTCTCACTCTGTCTGTCTGTCTGTCTGTCTGTCTGTCTGTCTGTCTGTCTCTCACTCTGTCTGTCTGTCTGTCTCTCACTCAGTCTGTCTGTCTCTCACTCTGTCTGTCTGTCTGTCTCTCCCAGTAATGGTGGAGGTGAGAGGGAGGAGAAGGAGGAGGATGCAAGCTAAGGAATCCCTAAAGAATCGTGAAATAATACATTGAATATAATGGAACATTCACTGTGTGGAACGTCAAAGAGTTGTACTATCAGATGTACTGTATATATATCTGCAGTATATCATGTATATATTTGTGTGATCTGGGCGCAGGCGACATGGAGGAAAGGTGAACGGGGTTCAACATTTTGAAATTATTACAAGAAAGCCAGAAAAGTCAGCAAAGTTCCCTGTCAACAGAGTTTGGCCTCATGTTGTTCCGCTGGTTACGTCACTTTCTGTGTCTGACCTTTTTAAACGGCTCACACATGAATGTCTTCTTTGTGTTTTGGGATAAAGAATATCGGAACGATAAAATCCAAAAGACAAATTCCACCCAGAAAACAGACGAGTGTGAAAGGTTCAACTTGAGGACTTTTGAGAATGAAAGAATGAGAGAGTGGACTAGAATGAAGACACTTCAAGCAATACAAGGACAAGCAAAAGCAAAAGCACGTGTTCCTCGTCACATATTAATGTGAACACACAGTTCCATACGCTCTGACTTTAGCTATCGGTCAAGCGTAGTTGTCGAGTGAATTCTGGATCGTTTATTCGAACCAATTTAAAATAGATTTGTTCCAGGTGTGTGTGTTGAATCAAACCTCAGGCGGGGGGGGAGGATGACTCTTATTTATATAATATTTATGTGGAAAAATTTATGAAAAATAGGTGTGTATAATTTGTTTGTGTGTGTGTGTGCGTGCCTGTGTGTGTGTGTGTGTGTGTGTGTGTGTGCGTGCGTGTGTGCGTGTGTGTGTGTCCAAAACTGCTGAGTGGTCACCCTGCAGTCTATTACCGGATGAAAAGGGAGATCCAATCACCAGTAATACCTTTGACTGCTGAATGTTACTGCGTGTGTGTGTGTGTGTGTGTGTGTGTGTGCGTGTGTGTGCGTGCGTGCATGTGTGTGTGCTTGCATGCGTGTGCGTGAGTGTGTGCGTGTGTGTGTGTTTGTGCGTGTGCTTGCGTGTGTGTGTGTGCATGTGTGTGTGTGCTTGCGTGCGTGTGCGTGCGTGCTTGCGTGTGTGTGTGTGTGTGTGCGTGCTTGCGTGTGTGTGTGTGTGTGTGTGCGTGCGTGCTTGCATGTGTGTGTGTGTGTGTTTCTACACTGGTACTACTCAGAAGTTATCGAGAGAGAATGACGATGACTATTCAGAATACATGTGAACACCGGAGGCGTACTGTTTTATTCTCTCGCCGTCTTAAATGTGCACACGTTCAGCCATAGCATTGCTGGTTTGCCAGAGCGAGCACCTAAGTGGTGTTGTTAAGACAGTGTCGTCGGCTTTCGTCAGCAAGGTTGTTCCAGCTTGTTCTCCCTCCACCGGGCCGCCAACAGACCGTCACCGAAGCGTCATACGAGCAATTTAACATCCTACAGCTGAAGGAACGTTTCTTTTTCAGCGCAGAATGAATGAGCCTGAATTTCTGCCTGTTTGTCTGTAGCCGGGGCTGTAGCCGGGAGCGAGCAGAGCGGTTGGAGCCACGATTGTTCGAGGCTTGTTTCGAGTCAAGGACAGACGCGCGCAACACTCAAGCCGCCGCGCTTTCCTCTGAAAACGCCGTCCTTCCGCAGCAGAAAAAAGGGGACATTTTGTTTTTTTGTCCAGAGCGTATTCGTCCACTTTTCTCTCCTCAAGGATTTCCCGACTGAATGCCGGTGAACAGGCGACCTCTCTCTCTCTTTCATTCGCCGTGCCGCCTTTAAGAACAGGTCATGCGTACGTACGCACACACACACACACACACACACACACACACTCGGTATGTACTGACACTGTGTGTGTGTGTGTCATCGTGGCCCGGCCCCGAGGTCAAGGCCGCCCCACAACAGGGCAGACAATGCTGTCTCGCCTCCTCTCACGTTACTTGTGCCTCGTTGCAAAACATGCTGATGCGTGGATTCGATCCAGGGTCAGCCGCCGGGTGCGTCCCCGCCGTATGGATCAGATTCCATCACGTTGCTGTGATCATTTAACGCTGCATCTATCCATCCATCCCATCTATCCATCCATCTATCCATCCATCTATCCATCCATCCATCTATCCATCCATCTCATCTATCCATCCATCTATCCATCTATCCATCCATCCATCTATCCATCTATCCATCCATCTATCCATCCATCTATCCACCCATCTATCCATCCATCTATCCCCCCCCCCCCCCCCCCCCCCCCCCCCCCCCCCCCCCCCCCCCCTGCCTACTGGTGGTCCTACTCTT
>PIJE02005862.1:2500-13116 GCA_002895965.2 Coryphaenoides rupestris
CTCTCTATCCCTCACTCTCGCCATCCCTCTCTCTCTTTTCCTCTGTCTATTGCCTCTATCTCTCTCTCTCTCTCTTTCTCTCACCCATCTCTCTCTTGTTCTCTCTTCCCTTCCCCCTTTCCGTCTCCCCCTGTTTATTCATCCATCTTTATTCTCCTCTCTCTCTCTGTTTATCCCTCCCTATCGCTCCCTACCTCCCTCCCTCTTCTCATCTCTCGCTCCCTGTTGCTAAACATCCCCTCCTCCTCCCCCCATCTCCCCCCTTCTCCTCGTCCTCCGTCCTCCACCGAGCAGCACCGGTCGGCACAGCGAGAGACAATTAGCTCGCTGGCGGCGTCCCGGCGCTAAGCTACGCTACGCTACGCTACGCTAGGCTCCGCTACGAGCCACGACACGCTCGGCTGATCAGCTCCTCGGCGTGCATGGGGGCGGAGCCTCCTCATCCTACCACCACTCCACACTCCACTCCACTCCACTCCACTCCACTCCTCCTCCTCCTCCTCCTCCTCCTCCTCCTCCTCCTCGCGCCGTCAGAAAGATATGAGATGGTTAGGGATGGAGGAGGAGAGAGAGTAGAGAGAGAGCGGAGGTGGAGGTGGGAGATATGAGCGGGAGTGGAAGGTATAACAGAGTAGAAATACAAACGGAAACGGAAACAGTAGAGACACCTGAGCAGAACATATTGACATGAGAGAAGAGATGCAAGGAAAGAGATGGAAGGCTAAGAGATATGAAAGTAGAGATGACAGAGTATAGATACAAGAGCATGAGAGGAGAGACAGTTGGAGATAGAACTGTTGGAGGGGAGAGACAAGAGACACGATATACGATGTGATAAGAGTAGAGATACCAGAGTAGAGATACCAGAGTAGAGATACCAGAGTAGAGACACCAGAGTAGAGATACCAGAGTAGAGATACCAGAGTAGAGACACCAGAGTAGAGATACCAGAGTAGAGATACCAGAGTAGAGATACCAGAGTAGAGATACCAGAGTAGAGATACCAGAGTAGAGATACCAGAGTAGAGACACCAGAGTAGAGACACCAGAGTAGAGATACCAGAGTAGAGATACCAGAGTAGAGACACCAGAGTAGAGATACCAGAGTAGAGATACCAGAGTAGAGACACCAGAGTAGAGATACCAGAGTAGAGATACCAGAGTAGAGACACCAGAGTAGAGATACCAGAGTAGAGATACCAGAGTAGAGACACCAGAGTAGAGACACCAGAGTAGAGACACCAGAGTAGAGACACCAGAGTAGAGATACCAGAGTAGAGATACCAGAGTAGAGACACCAGAGTAGAGATACCAGAGTAGAGATACCAGAGTAGAGACCAGAGTAGAGATACCAGAGTAGAGACACCAGAGTAGAGATACCAGAGTAGAGACACCAGAGTAGAGATACCAGAGTAGAGACACCAGAGTAGAGACACCAGAGTAGAGATACCAGAGTAGAGATACCAGAGTAGAGACACCAGAGTAGAGATACCAGAGTAGAGACACCAGAGTAGAGATACCAGAGTAGAGACACCAGAGTAGAGACACCAGAGTAGAGATACCAGAGTAGAGACACCAGAGTAGAGATACCAGAGTAGAGATACCAGAGTAGAGACACCAGAGTAGAGACACCAGAGTAGAGACACCAGAGTAGAGATACCAGAGTAGAGACACCAGAGTAGAGATACCAGAGTAGAGATACCAGAGTAGAGACACCAGAGTAGAGATACCAGAGTAGAGATACCAGAGTAGAGACACCAGAGTAGAGATACCAGAGTAGAGACACCAGAGTAGAGACACCAGAGTAGAGATACCAGAGTAGAGATACCAGAGTAGAGATACCAGAGTAGAGATACCAGAGTAGAGACACCAGAGTAGAGATACCAGAGTAGAGATACCAGAGTAGAGACACCAGAGTAGAGATACCAGAGTAGAGATACCAGAGTAGAGACACCAGAGTAGAGACACCAGAGTAGAGATACCAGAGTAGAGATACCAGAGTAGAGACACCAGAGTAGAGATACCAGAGTAGAGACACCAGAGTAGAGATACCAGAGTAGAGATACCAGAGTAGAGACACCAGAGTAGAGACACCAGAGTAGAGATACCAGAGTAGAGATACCAGAGTAGAGATACCAGAGTAGAGACACCAGAGTAGAGATACCAGAGTAGAGACACCAGAGTAGAGATACCAGAGTAGAGACACCAGAGTAGAGACACCAGAGTAGAGACACCAGAGTAGAGATACCAGAGTAGAGATGCCAGAGTAGAGATACCAGAGTAGAGATATGACAGTAGAGCCTGAACAGGGACTTGGGGAGTGAGAAGGAGGTTTAAGGGGAATCATCCGTCTTGGGGGTCCGGGGGGGAAAAACTCATTTCCCCCCTGGAGGAGGAGGAGGATGAGGAGGAGGAGGAGGAGGAAGAGGAAGGTGACTCGACATACAGGAGGAGGAGGAGGAGGAGGAGGAAGGTGATGACTCGACATACAGGAGGAGGAGGAGGAGGAGGAGGAGGAGGAAGGGGAGGAGGAGGAGGAGGAGGAGAGAGGAGGAGGAGGAGGAGGAAGAGGAAGGAGAAGGAGAGGAGAAGGAGGAGGAGGAGGAGGAGGAAGGGAGGAGGAGGAGGAGGAAGAGGAGGAGGAAGAGGAGGAGGAGGAGGAGGAGGAGGAAGGAGGAGGAGGAAGAGGAAGGTGATGACTCGACATACAGGAGGAGGAGGAGGAGGAGGAGGACCTCCGACCTCCTTGAGCACTGAAACCTCCCGGGGAGAAACACAGAAGAGGAGACGTTCATCATCTTCTCACCTCCACTTTTGTCTCATTATCAGGATGTATGAAACTTGCAGGATCTGCAAAGTCTCTCTCTCTCCCTCTCTCTCTCTCTCTCTCTCTCTCTCTCTCTCTCTCTCTCCCCCTCTCTCTCTCTCTCTCTCTCTCTCTCTCTCCCCCTCTCTCCAGTTTTAATATCTGGGTTTAGTGTACGATATTGGAATGAACTCGTGTGTACTACGCAATATATTTAATTGTATGAGTAAACAAACTCTTGCTCTTGTGTGTGTGTGTGTGTGTGTGTGCATGTGTGTGTGTGCGTGTGCGCCTGTGTGTGTGCACCTGTGTGTGTGTGTGTGTGTGCGCGCGCGCGTGTGTGTGTGTGTGTGTTATGGGTTTCGAAGTTAATGAGCATCCTTGAGAATTACCGTCCGGCGGCGTCCACGGTGCATGGTGGAGACAGTGTATTAAATCGATGGTGTTTTTAATAGAATTACCTGGAGGTGGTTCATGAGAAATGAATTGGTTTCCGAACAGTGGGGAGGTTGGAGTCGACCGCCCTGCTCGCTTCCCGGAGATAATCACCTGATTACTCTAACGCTAAATAAAACCCATGCATGAAACGAGCTAACATTACTAATTATCATTCATATTCTTTTTTTTTTTCCCATTGTAATGATCTGTGTGATTTACACACAAGTGTGCAAAACATCATTATTGTACAGGTGTGTACATCAACAGTGTTGGCAATCAGCAAAACACTGAATTATGCCGCTAATATATTTAGAGATGTTTAATCGAAGGGCAGGTTGCACATAAAGTACATATCGGAAAAAGGAGGGAAGAGATTGTGCTTAATTTAGACCGCGCGCGTTTATCCGAAGCGACCGGCATTGATCGTGTAGATCGTTAAGGAGCAGAAGATCGGAGGGTCCTAGGTCCTCGTCCGGGGACGCAGACCGCTACGAGGTGCGTCGGGGGATTCGAAGCCCCGGTAACTTTTGGCCTGGGAGACGCCCCCTAGCTAGCCAGCTCCTTGGACTTCGTGGTACGGTTGTTATAACAAGTATTTGAGTAATCAATCCACGGCAACACAAACAACAAGTGAAGTGAAGCACATCCAAATCTTCACATTAAATTGGACGTTACATTTCCGCGGGTGCTTCTTTAAAAGCCGCCGCGCCCCAGCGAGTCGTGCGTTGCGCAGCTTCGTGACCTTGAGCATGACGATCCGCCTGCGATCCGCCCGCCCGCCCGCCGCCGCGCCGCGGGACCCCACACACACCACATCGGTAAATAAACGGATATCACATTAGCGGGCGCTGAGGGGGCGGAGCCCTGTGGTGAGGGAGGGGGAGGTAGGTAGGGGGTTTTAAAGGGACGGAGGCGAAATTTGATATTAACCACAGTGTGTGTGAGGTGTGTGTGTGCCCGTGTGTGTGTGTGAGGTGTGTGTGTGTGTGTGTGTGTGTGTGGGCTCTCTGCAGGGAGCCAGGGACGTCCCCGGGGGGGGCGAGGAGTATAGTGTAACCCCAGCTGGAGGCCTCCGAGCCCGGCGCATTCATTACCCATAAGCCACCATGTCCCAGGGCGAGAGAGAGAGAGAGAGGGAGAGAGAGAGAGATGGAGAGAGCAGGAGCGAGTGTGTGTGTGTGTGTCTGTGCATGTGTGTGTCTGTGTGTGAGAACGGCTATAGTGTGTGTGTGTTCATGTGCGTGTGTGTGTGCATGTGTGTTTCTGTTTATGTGTGTCTGTGCATGTGTGTGTTCCTGTGCGTGTGTGTGCATGTGTGGGGTATGTGTGTGTGTGTGTGTGTGTGTGTGTGTGTGTGTGTGCGTGTGTGTCTGTGACATAGCAGTTATGCTCATGAAATGTGTATTTATTGTGCGCATGTGCACACTAACCCGTGGTGTGTGTATGTGTGTGGCGTGTGTGTGTTTGTCGTGTGTGTGTTTGGTGTGTGTGTGTGTTTGGTGTGTGTGTGTGTTTGGTGTGTGTGTGTGTTTGGCGTGTGACAAGAAAATGTTGCTGAAATAGGCCAGCCGTAACTGTGAGGGGTTGCCGGTTCAATCCTCGCTTGTCCTTGTTGCCTTTTTCCGGGGGCAAAGGTGTCCTGACCTCTGACCCCTACCACCACCTAGATGTGTGATAACTAGATCATCACTGGGTTGTCGAGGCCTTTATGTTCAGCAAAGTCTCTTTTGTGCGTCCAACCTCATCTTTAACATGACGGTACACTTAGTCGCTTGTTTGTTTGTGTGTTTGTTTGTGTGTGTGTTTGTTCGTGTGTGTGTGTGTGTGTTGTTGGCATCGTCGCTCAGAGTCTTCCTCCCCACTTCATCACAATCTACACCAAACTAAAGTGTAAATAACTCTAAATTATTCACGGCAGCCTCGCTCGCTCGCTCGCTCCAGATGGGTTCTCTTTACGACGGAACGCTCCGGCGGAACCCGGACTTCTCTCTCTCTCTCTCTCTCTCTCTCTCTCTCTCTCTCTCTCTCTCTCTCTCTCTCTCTCTCTCTCCACACATTTGTCACTTTAATGCGCGTACAGAAATCGACGTCGCCGGCGAGATTATTAACATTTATGAGCGGCGCGCGAGCATATGGCCACACGCTGTTGAACCAAAAATAATAATCCAATTAAACAGCGAGAGCTTTTTATACACAACATGGCGGCTTATCGGCTGTAAATTAATGACTCGCGGAGCAGCCTCGCGAAGATGTAAAAATGAGATAGATATTTATATATATATATATATATATATATATAAATATATATACACGTTATTATATACATATGAAGAGCCAAACGACATGTTTGGTGGAAGACTGCCTTAAGTGGACATTTTATTCACGCTCGCTCGCTCTCTTGGAGAACGATCTTGACGATAACGAACTAAAATTAACTCCTCCCACCCGTCCCCCGGCCCCCCCCCTCCCCCCTCTGTCGTCTCAGTCCTCTTCCCCCGTGATTCGCCGAGACATGGGAGACAGGAAGCTGGCACCCGCAGCGGCGGCGGCGGCGGCGGCGGGCCAATTGAAGGACGTCGCCGGCAGCAGCAGGTTGGCGCGGCGATGACTCAGCGCTAAGTGGGCGCCGGTGACAGCGTGGACGAGAGGCGGGAGGCGAGAGGCGAGAGGCGGGAGGCGGGAGGCGAGAGGCGGGAGGCGGGAGGCGGGAGGCGAGAGGCGGGAGGCGGGAGGCGAGAGGCCGGGGAGGCGGGAGGCGGGAGGCGGGAGGCGAGAGGCGAGAGGCGGGAGGCGGGAGGCGGGAGGAGTCGGAGTTTTAAGGCGGTAAATACCACGCAGAGTGTGACCCGGGGTTTAAAGGGGACGTGTTACGCCACCGGGTGTGAGTGTGATGAGCCAATCGCGAGCCGTTTCACAATTGCCACGTGACCGTCTACCGTCGAGTGACATCACAAGTGGGAACGTCCACCGAGATGACCGTCTGATGACTAGACCTGATGACGCTACCGGCCTCGACAACCCAGTGATGATCTAGTTATCACACATCTAGGTGGTGGTAGGGGTCAGAGGTCAGGACACCTTTGCCCCCGGAAAAAGGCAACAAGGACAAGCGAGAGGATGCTGACTATTAACGAAGCGTCCAATTCACAACGCAAGGATGCTGACTAATGTAGACGAGTCGTCAATCACAAACTGCAACATCACAAAAACCAATCCTTATCGATTTGATTTTTAATAGAAAACATGCATTTTAAAATATTTATTCATATAGTATTTTAGATTCAAGTCACTGTTAAAGTAAAAGCACATTTGCAGTGTAGCAACAACACGACCAAGTTTCTGAACCCACACTCTCACCTGTCGTTTAAAAACGTTACGAATCCGAAACAAGATATAGAGAGTTAACCAAGAACTCCTCTAAAAGCGTCAAGAGACCTGCACTAAGTGTAGGCTACGCAGAATTCTAATTAAGTAAATATCCAGTAATAATTAAGTAAACTTGCAACCGATGTTTATCACCTTTGCTAACTAGCGGATCGAGAGAGATTAACTTAACTGATTTCACACTCCCCCACCGATCAGGGATATTCTCAGGTGGTGTTAAATATATACAGTATATATATATACAGTATTATAATATATATAATATATATTATATGAGCATCATATGCTCATAACCTCACAGCCTGTCAGAGTAGCTCTTCGTCATTTTTCTATATTTATCGACTTCTTTCGAGATGTCTTGTTAGTTAAGTCATAAGCTACCTATTTGGTTTTTCTTTCACGCTTACACATAACGGGCTCACATGAACATTTATTATCCGCTAGTTGTTGTTCTTGTGTTGTTGTGGTATTTTGAGCGACCACCGGCGTGAGAATTTCCTTCGGCATGAATAAAGTTCTATCGTATTTTATCTTATCTTATCTTATATTCTTAGATTCAAGCGAACCTGACGATGTCATGTGACTCGAGCAAAAAAAAAACTCGTAGCCGCCGACCGCGAGCGAGCGCGCGTTCGTCTTTTACCGCGCGGCTGTCAGAGCTCCGCCGCCGCCACCGCCACCGCAGTCATCCTCATCCTCGGGGTAGTCCAAGGTCTCGTGTCTGATGAAGACCATACTTTCACTTCCTGTCTCCAGCCCCACCCACACCCCGTCAAGCACCTTCCCTCCGCCCACCAGCACCGCCACCACCTTGTTCCCTCCACACCGCGGCGGCGCCGACAAATTAAGGACGCAAATTCGCCCGTCAATCAACCCAACGCGAGGTGGGTGGAGATGGGTGGCGGTGAGGAAGGTGGGTGGCGGTGAGGAGGGTGGGTGGCCGTGAGGAGGGTGAGGGGCGTGAGGAGGTGGGTGGCCGTGAGGAGGGTGGGTGGCGGTGAGGAGGGTGGAGGTGGGGATGGAGGCGGTGCTCGTGGAGTACTTGTGTGTGTGTGTGCCGTCGTGTCGGGCCGTCGGCGGGCGTGCTCGCGTCGTAGCTGTTGGCGGCGGCGGGTTGCCAGTGATCCATGAAGACAAACTCATTTCCTCCCTCCTGCCGCTGATGAAGAGTGAAACCCTCGCCTGGCGCCTCAGAGAACAGAGAACAGAGAACACAGAACAGAGAACAGAGAACACCTCTCTTACCGATGCTGCTACGCCCCGAGCAGGACGAGAACACACTGCTGGAGTCTACCTCTCCTCGTCCTCTCATCTCTCCTCTCCGCCGTCTCTCTCTCTTCTCTCTCCTCATCAAGTGTCGACTCTCTGTCAGTGTCATCCGTCCCGGTGTTCCTTGTGTGTCCTGACTGATTATAGATTCATTTAAGACGGGCAGCGGGGAAAATGTTGTCAACCTGCGGTGTCTTTGAATGCGTTGCCTTGGTAGCTCACGACACACACAACACACACACACACACACAACACGTATCACACACGTGCACGACACACGCACACTACTAGCACAACAACCGCACAACACACACCGTACACACACGACACATATACACAGACCACAAGCACTCACACTACCACACACACACAACACGTACAGCACACGTACACACACACGACACGTACACAAAAACCACACACAGCATACACACACGTACACACACACTACACACGACACAAGCACACACACACACACGATAGCACACACACGTACAACAGCACAACCATCACACACGTACACACAGCACAGTGCAACGGACAGCACACAAACGACACACAACCAATCGATGCACACACATGACACGCACACACACACACACCGTGACAATCACACACACACAACTACAAGTACACACGACATCACCACACAGTACAACACACACGAACAGGAGTACACACACCAACAGACAAAGACACACGAACCCACACACACCTACACCACACACGACACACACATTACACAATCAGCACACACACGTAACCAACAGACCACACACACGAACCAGCACGTACACACTAACACCAACAGTACACACACACACACAAACACACACACCCGACAAGTAAAAATCACGACACAACACCACGATCGTGACGAACAGCACCACACACGACAGCACTACCCGACTACAGCCGACACACAACCTCCACACACACACACACACACACACCAACCCGTACAACACACACACACGAATCACACACACAACGACAACACAACGCACGGGCCAACCCAAGTAGAACGACACTGACACACACAATCATGAACTATTACCGCCCGAACGTACACAACCATCAATCAAGAACAATATGTGCAACACACACACGTACACACGACACAACCACCGTCACAAACAACACATCACACTCAGCAAAACGACAATTAAATGAAATCCGTGAAAATTAAATTTAAAAAAGAAGCTAACCTTGTTACTTTTGCGTCCTTTATGTTCAGCAAAGTCTCTTTGTGCGTCCAACCTCATCTTTAACATGACGGTAACACTTAGTGCGTTGGTTTGTTTGTGTGTTTGTTTTGCCGTTGTTTGTTTTGTGTGTGTGTGTGTTGGTGTGATGTGTTGGCATCGTCGCTCAAGAGTCTTCCTCCCCAACTTCATCACAATCTAACACGCACAACTAAAGTGTAAATAACTGCCTAAATTATTCACGGCAGCCTCGCTCGCTCGCTCGCTCCAGATGGGTTCTCTTTACACGACGGAACGCTCTCGGCGGGAACCCGACTTCTTCTCTCTCTCCTCTCTTACTCAGATTCTTAAACTCTCCTTCTACATTCTGGCCAGATTACAGCACTCTCTCTTCCCCAGCTACTCTCTCGACTCGTCTCTCCTTCATATCTCCAGTCAGTCTTGTTTTATCTCTCCTTTCTCGTCTTCCTCCTCTTTCCTCCACATTTGTCACTTAATGCGCGTACAGAAATCGACGTAGTCGGCGAGATTATATTACATTTAATGAGCCGGCGCGCGAGCAATATGGCCACCGCTGTTGAACAAAAATAATAATCCAATTAGAACAGCGAGAGCCTTTTTAATACACAACATGGCGGCTTGATCGGCTGTAAATTAATGACTTCGCGAAGCAGGGTCAGGCGAAGAAATGTAAAAATGAGATAGGATTATTTATATATATAATATATATATATATATAGAATATATTATATAATAATATATATACACCCGTTATTATATACATATGAAAGCAAACGACATGTTTGGTGGAGACCGCCTTAATGGACATTTTCTTCACTGCTCGCATCGCAGATTTCTCCTGGAGAAACATCTTGACCATGAACGGAACTATCACATTAAACTCCTCTACCAGTATCCTGTATGGAAGACAAGACGCTAGAAGATTAGTAAACAACATTGATCAGACCACAAAAGACAAACAGATATGAATACCACTCAGAATGACCGTATCTCACTCTCATTTATGTCTTCCAACTGATGGGCCTCTGGGTTACTGAAGCCCATCCAGATAAGTTGGTCCTTATATACTCTTTAAATCCTTCCAACTGGCTGAAAAAGAATTTAGCGCAAGATACCTACAATAAACCGAAAAGTTGTGCAAGATCACAAATGCACAGAAAGTCCAATAAGTACAAAGTTCATCAACGTCAGCCCATCCTTCACTCCCCTGGGGTGTTTTCCCAGGTCTGGTGTTTCACCTTGAAAGCGGCTTGGCATTTAGCACCATTGTCTGTCCTTTACAGACTTCATCTCTGGGGTGAGTTTCCTCACCTTGATCTCCCGTGGTGTGCAAGGCAGAGAGGACAGGCCTCTTAGTCCTTAACAGGGCGACACATAGGTAATGACGTACTCAAATGGTGATATTTAGCTGTAATTCATTTTTTGGATATATAGCAACTTAAGTCCATACATGGCATATGAGCTGATTAACGGTCCATACTTACGAATACACA
>PIJE02005863.1:0-5000 GCA_002895965.2 Coryphaenoides rupestris
ACCAGTCTCTTAGTGATGGTGGTACCAGTCTCTTAGTGATGGTGGTACCAGTCTCTTAGTGATGGTGGTACCAGTCTCTTAGTGAAGGTGGTACCAGTCTCTTAGTGAGTGAAGGTGGTACCAGTCTCTTAGTGATGGTGGTACCAGGTGGTACCAGTCTCTTAGTGATGGTGGTACCAGTGAAGGTGGTACCAGTCTCTTATGTGGTGATAGGTGGTTACCAGTCTCTTAGTGAAGGTGGTACCAGTCTCTTAGTGAAGGTGGTGCCAATAGAGCTTCACTAAGAAACCAGTCTCTTAGTGATGGTGGTACCAGTGAAGGTGGTACCAGTCTCTTAGTGATGGTGGTACCAGTCTCTTAGTGATGGTGGTACCAGTCTCTTAGTGAAGGTGGTACCAGTCTCTTAGTGATGGTGGTACCAGTCTCTTAGTGATGGTGGTACCAGTCTCTTAGTGAATGGTGGTACCAGTCTCTTAGTGAAGGTGGTACCAGTCTCTTAGTGATGGTGGTACCAGTCTCTTAGTGAAGGTGGTACCAGTCTCTTAGTGAAGGTGGTACCAGTGAAGGTGGTACCAGTCTCTTAGTGATGGTGGTACCAGTCTCTTAGTGAAGGTGGTACCAGTCTCTTAGTGATGGTGGTACCAGTCTCTTAGTGATGGTGGTATCAGTCTCTTAGTGATGGTGGTACCAGTCTCTTAGTGAAGGTGGTACCAGTCTCTTAGTGATGGTGGTACCAGTCTCTTAGTGATGGTGGTACCAGTCTCTTAGTGATGGTGGTACCAGTCTCTTAGTGAAGGTGGTACCAGTCTCTTAGTGAAGGTGGTACCAGTCTCTTAGTGAAGGTGGTATCAGTCTCTTAGTGATGGTGGTACCAGTCTCTTAGTGATGGTGGTACCAGTCTCTTAGTGAAGGTGGTACCAGTCTCTTAGTGAAGGTGGTACCAGTCTCTTAGTGAAGGTGGTACCAGTCTCTTAGTGATGGTGGTACCAGTCTCTTAGTGAAGGTGGTACCAGTCTCTTAGTGATGGTGGTACCAGTCTCTTAGTGAAGGTGGTACCAGTCTCTTAGTGAAGGTGGTATCAGTCTCTTAGTGAAGGTGGTACCAGTCTCTTAGTGATGGTGGTACCAGTCTCTTAGTGATGGTGGTACCAGTCTCTTAGTGATGGTGGTACCAGTCTCTTAGTGATGGTGGTACCAGTCTCTTAGTGAAGGTGGTACCAGTCTCTTAGTGATGGTGGTACCAGTCTCTTAGTGAAGGTGGTACCAGTCTCTTAGTGAAGGTGGTACCAGTCTCTTAGTGAAGGTGGTACCAGTCTCTTAGTGATGGTGGTACCAGTCTCTTAGTGATGGTGGTACCAGTCTCTTAGTGATGGTGGTACCAGTCTCTTAGTGATGGTGGTACCAGTCTCTTAGTGAAGGTGGTACCAGTCTCTTAGTGATGGTGGTACCAGTCTCTTAGTGAAGGTGGTACCAGTCTCTTAGTGATGGTGGTACCAGTCTCACAACGAGAGCCTTCAAACACAAACAACATGACTCCACTGTGAAGGCTGCACAACTACGGAGGAGAACGGAGTCCATAATGTGCCAGGAGGAGGAGGAGGAGGAGGGGAAGGGGAAGAGGAGGAGGAGGAGGAGGAGGAGGAGGAGGAGGAGGAGGAGGGGGGAGGAGGAGGAGGAGGGGCGGGAGGAGGAGGAGGAGGAGGAGGGAGGAGGAGGAGGAGGAGGAGGAGGGGAGGTGGAGAGAGGAGAGGAGGAGGAGGAGGAGGAGGAGGAAGGTGAGGAGGAGGAGGGTGAGGAGGAGGTGGAGGAGGAGGAGAAGGAGGAGGAGGGCAAAGGGGAAGAGGAGGAGGAGGAGGAGAAGGAGGTGGAGGAGGAGGAGGAGGAGGAGGGGGAGGGGAGGGGGAAGGGGAAGAGGAGGAGGAGGAGGAGGAGGAGGAGGAGGAGGAGCAGGAGCAGGAGGAGCAGCAGGAGGAGGAGGACGAGGAACAGGGTTATTTGCGTTCATGCAAACACACGTTCATCATCGCAGAGAGGCGAGTTCTCTCAATTTCCTTCAAGGTAAAAGTGGTTTATCTTCCCTCGACGCACGCACACGCACACACACACACACACACACACAGACACACACACATAGACACACACACAGACACACACACACAGACACACACACACACAGACACACACACACAGACGCACACACACACACACACCACACACTCGCGCGCACACACATGCGCACACATAATAACAAAATCCCTGGACAAATGAAATCCATATTTCTGTCCTGGACCTCCTGATTTCATGGCCATAGACTCAACACAAGAGTAGCTCACACAATAACAAACTCAAGTGCACACACACTGACGCACACACACACACACACACACACACACGCACGCACACACATACATACACACACACACGCACGCACACACATATACACACACACACACACACACCACACACTCCGGCGGCCCTGTGTGTGTTGTGGAGGCACACGGGGACTTGAGGGGGAGGTGAAACATTTCAACATCGGAGGATCCAATGACACGACACCAGGGGCCTCTTCCTGTAACCCTCCCTCCCCACTCCCTCACCCATCCCTCCCCCATCCCTCCCCCATCCCTCACCCCCCGGCCAGCGGCCCCCCCACTGGCTGATCAAAGCCCCACCATCACTCTCTGCTGGGGGGGAGGAAGGGGGAGAAAGGGGGGAGACAAGGGGAGGAGGAAGGGGGGAGACAGGGGGGAGACAGGGGGGGAGTCAGGGTGTCGGGGACATGTGCTTACAATGATCCCTGCACTCACATGGCTAATATCTGCAGATAATATTTATCTCCACGTCCACACACACACACACACAGTCACACACACACACACACACACACACACACATCCATTCAGTGAGCGTATCCTTAGAGGCACTCTGTCGGTGGCTGGTCACCCCAGGGTGCTGGGATGTGAAACCTGAACACCGGGGGTGCCTCGTGACCCGCGGGTGCCTTGCGACATGCCGACCGCGCCGCTCGTACCTGCGTGTCTCGACGGGTAGAAGCACACCTGTAACCCGGGGGAACCTAGGACCCTGGGGCGCCCGTCACGCCATGCTGTTATAGCATAGCGTAGCGTAGCGTAGCTTAGCTTAGCTTAGACAGCGAGGCTGAGGGGAGCGATGCTAGAGTCACTGACCCTCTACTACTGAAGTTATGATCAATAATCTCATGGAGAGAGAGAGAGAGGAGAGAAGGGAGAGAGAGAGAGAGGATGAGAGAGAAGAGGAGAGGAAGAGAAGAGAGAGAGGGAGAGGAGAGAGAGAGAGAGGAGAGAGAGAGAGAGAGAGAGAGAGAGAGAGAGAGAGGAGAGAGAGAGGAGAGAGAGAGGGGAGAGAGAGAGAGAGAGAGAGAGAGAGAGAGAGAGAGAGAGAGAGAGAGAGAGAGAGAGAGAGAGAGAGAGAGAGAGAGAGAGAGGTGTGTCCTTCATCTGGAAGTGTTTAACCTCCTGAATGTCAAAACACACGTCAGCACAGACACACACAAAGTAACACATTCACACAGACAGGCAGACACAGTTACCCACTCACATAACACACACACACACACTAACACAACACACACACAGTTACCCACTCACATAACACACACACACACTAACACAACACACACACAGTTACCCACTCACATAACACACACACACACTAACACAACACACACACAGTTACCCACTCACATAACACACACACACACACACACTCACATAACACACACACACACTAACACAACACACACACAACAAGACAGTTACCCACTCACATAACACACACACACACACACACACACTCACATAACACACACACACACACTAACACAACACACACACAGTTACCCACTCACATAACACACACACACACACACACACAGTTACCCACTCACATAACACACACACACACACACACAGTTACCCACTCACATAACACACACACACACACACACACAGTTACCCACTCACATAACACACACACACTAACACAACACACCAACACACACACACAACACACACACACACACACACACACGGCTGCAGTATAAGACATCTAGAAGGTTCTCCAACACAATGAGTCCTCAACGTTGTGGTTCCTCTTAGAAACACTTTGTCAGCGTTCTGAAATACTTCAGCATTTCATTTCCTGCCAAATATTCCTTCCGTCCATCCTGTCTCTCTGCCTATCTGTCTGTCTCTCTATCTGTGCCTGCCTGTCTGTCTGTCTGTATTTGTCTTGTCTGTCTGCCTGTCTCTCTGCCTGTCTGTCTGCCTGCCTGTCTGTATCTGTCTTGTCTGCCTGTCTCTCTGCCTGTCTGTCTCTCTGCCTGTCTGTCCCTCTCCTGTCTGTCCCTCTAGTTGTGCTGTAGCTGTATAGACTCACGTGAGCTCAGCTCAGCGCTCCAGTGAGTCTAAGCTTGAGAGGGTTGCCGTGGTAACGAGTCATGTGTTTAAGGAACCGGATCACATGGTCACATAACAGCAGCCTGACGGGGCCCCTGGGTTACGGGGTCTCTGGGTTACGGGGTTTTGGGTCGTAGGATGGGTTACGAGAACCGGTACCACTATGGAACCGGGTTCCCGTACAACCGGTACTAACCGTACCGAATCAAAACGCATATTTCGGTGCCTCATTTCGGTGCCAGTAGTTAAAATGCCATTTTAAATATCCACCGCATTTCAGACCGGGTATCCTTCTAGTGATTGCATAGATCGGTCATTACTGCGCGAAGATTTGATGCATTCATCTGATTGATAAAAACCCGACAATGCGCGCCTGCCCCCCCCCCCCACTCCCCCCACTCGCTGGACCGTATTAACTGTTATAAGACGCAGAAGCGCCTGGTCCTGTTCAACTTTACTTGAATGAGCGTAGAAAGACTGGACGTTTTGATCAAGATCACCAGCAATGAGTTGATAAGTGTGACTACAGTCCGTCTTGTTGTGTGTGTGTGTGTAAGAAATC
>PIJE02005863.1:10000-17061 GCA_002895965.2 Coryphaenoides rupestris
CTCTGCTCTTTGCAGATGATGTGGTTCTGTTGGCTACATCAGACCGTGACCCCCAGCATGCACTGGGGCGGTTTGCAGCCGAGCGTGAAGCGGTCGGGATGAGAGTCAGCACCTCCAAGTCTGAGGCCATGGTTCTCTGCCGGAAAACGGTGGAGTGTTCCCTCCGGGTTGGGAGTGAGTTGCTGCCTCAAGCGAAGGAGTTCAAGTATCTCGGGGTCTTGTTCACGAGTGAGGGCAAAATGGAGCGGGAGATGGACAAGACGGATCGGTGCAGCGTCTGCAGTGATGCGTGGCGCTGTACCGGTCCGTTGTGGTGAAGAGGGAGCTGAGCCGGAAGGCGAAGCTCTCGATTTACTGGTCCATCTACGTTCCAACCCTCACCTATGGTCACGAGCTTTGGGTAGTGACCGAAAGAATGAGATCGCGGATACAAGCGGCCGAAATGAGTTTCCTCCGCAGGGTGGCTGGGCTCAGCCTTAGAGATAGGGTGAGGAGCTCAGTCTTAGAGATAGAGTGAGGAGCTCAGTCTTAGAGATAGAGTGAGGAGCTCAGTCTTAGAGATAGGGTGAGGAGCTCAGTCTTAGAGATAGGGTGAGGAGCTCAGTCTTAGAGATAGATGAGGAGCTCAGTCTTAGAGATAGAGTGAGGAGGCTCAGTCTTAGAGACTAGGGTGAGAGCTCAGTCTTAGAGATAGGGTGAGGAGCTCAGTCTTAGAGATGGGGTGAGGAGCTCAGTCTTAGAGATAGGGTGAGGAGCTCAGTCTTAGAGATAGAGTGAGGAGCTCAGTCTTAGAGATAGGGTGAGGAGCTCAGTCTTAGAGATAGGGTGAGGAGCTCAGTCTTAGAGATAGGGTGAGGAGCTCAGTCTTAGAGATAGAGTGAGGAGCTCAGTCTTAGAGATAGGGTGAGGAGCTCAGTCTTAGAGATAGAGTGAGGAGCTCAGTCTTAGAGATAGGGTGAGGAGCTCAGTCTTAGAGATAGGGTGAGGAGCTCAGTCTTAGAGATAGGGTGAGGAGCTCAGTCTTAGAGATAGAGTGAGGAGCTCAGTCTTAGAGATAGGGTGAGGAGCTCAGTCTTAGAGATAGGGTGAGGAGCTCAGTCTTAGAGATAGGGTGAGGAGCTCAGTCTTAGAGATAGGGTGAGGAGCTCAGTCTTAGAGATAGAGTGAAGGAGCTCAGTCTTAGAGAGTAGGGTTTTTTTTTGAGGAGCTCAGTCTTAGAGATAGGGTGAGGAGCTCAGTCTTAGAGATAGAGTGAGGAGCTCAGTCTTAGAGATAGAGTGAGGAGCTCAGTCTTAGAGATAGGGTGAGGAGCTCAGTCTTAGAGATAGAGTGAGGAGGAGGTGTTCCGGGCACGTCTAACTGGGAGGAGAACGCCTCGGGATCTCCCAGGAGGAACTAGAGATTGTGGCTGGGGAGAAGGAAGCCTGGGGGGCCCCTGCTTAGCCGGCTGCCACCGCGACCCGGCCCTGGATAAGCGGACGAAAATGGATGGATGGACTATTACTATATATATTATAATACTCTTATATAGTTCTGTTTGCTGGCCAGATGTTTGACCCAGCTGTGTTGGAGAGGTTGTTTAACTCTCTGGGGGTCGAAGGTCAGACCCTGGCTCTCAGGACAGCTGTTGTTGTTGAAGACCTGATGGGGAACAGTGTGTTCTAGGGTCTGAGGACCTCACAGGTGTGTGTGTGTGTGTGTGTGTGTGTGTGTGTGTGTGTGTGTGTGTGTGTGTGTGTGTGTGTGTGTGTGTGTGTGTGTGTGTGTGGTGTGTGTTGTGTGTGTGTGTGTGTGTGTGGTGTGTGTGTTCTCCCCCACCAGGACCAGCTCCAGCATTATGACTTCAGCAAGTTCCCGTCCATGAAGATGAAACTGATCGAGTCCGTGGACAAGATGCTGTCCCACAAGATCGCCGGTCTGATGTCCATGATCCGGGACGAGGAGTCCAAGGCCCCGCCCCCCATCGTGATGGGCGGGGCCTTCGAGGGCTCCCGGGACGGGCCGTTCGGCCACGGCTACGGGGAGGGCATCAGCGCCGGGGAGGACGGCGAGGACTGGATCGTGGGGCGGGACAAGCACCGCTACGACGAGATCTTCTACACCCTGATGCCCGTCAACGGCAAGATCTCCGGCGTCAACGCCAAGAAGGAGATGATGAACTCCCGGCTGCCCAACACCGTGCTGGGCAAGATCTGGAAGCTGGCGGACTGCGACCACGACGGCATGCTGGACGACCAGGAGTTCGCTCTGGCCCAGCACCTCATCAAGGTGAAGCTGGAGGGCTACGAGCTCCCGGCCGAGCTGCCCGCCCACCTGATCCCCCCCGGCCACCGCAAGGACCCCACCGCCGACACGCTGTACGGCCATGACGACGACTAGCCATGACGACGACTAGCCGTGACGACGACTAGCCATGACGACGACTAGCCGTGATGACGACGACTAGCTATGACGCCGGGCTAGCTTGCTGCTGCTGTGCCGGGCTAGCTTGCTTGCCACCTGCTGGCCCCACGCTAGCCACATGTTAGCCACGGCGCTCTGTCAAAGCAGATGGAAAAAATATCCAGAATGATTCCTTTTGAGTTTAGATCAGTCGACCCAACGAGAACACAACATAACAGATAATGAGAGATAATACAACATAACAGATAATGAGAGATAATACAACATAACAGATAATGAACAGTGTTGGTTTTTATAGCTTTTCAAACAGTTGGTGGTTAATTCAGGTTTTATGGGTGAATTACTGAATGAATGGATGAATGTCTTACTGGAACTCGCTCGACGTTTGACTCGAATGTTATTTCAGCAAATTAATTGTAATCTATTTTTAAAAATATCAATGTATTTTAGGTAAGGTTGAAACAATAATTTCAGATCTAGTAAATAAAGCCCAGGTTTTATCAGCATCGCGTCGGCCATATTTACCCAGCAGGCACAGGATTCATGTTCCACACAGGAAATGACGTCAGGTCAGAGGTCAGAGGTCAGCACAGTGACGGTGATGACCATGGAAGCATCTTTCCTCCGGGACCAACCAGGTTTCCTCTCATTGTAATGCCCCAAGCTGAGCCACGCCCCCTCCCTCCCTCCCCCTCCTCCTCTCCTCCCCCCTCACCTCCTCCTCTCCTCCCCCTCACCTCCTCCTCTCCTCCCCCCTCACCTTGACCGCCTCCTCTCCTCCCCCCCTCACCTCCTCCTTCTCCTCCCCCCTCACCTCTCCTCTCCTCCCCCCTCACCTCCTCTCCTCCCCCCTCACCTCCTCTCCTCCCTCCTCACCTCCTCCACCCCGCCAGACCTTCAGGACATTTAAACTCCTCCTCCTCGTTCTCCTGCTCGTGGAAACTCAAGTTTCAGAGCATCAGCTGTGTCATGTGACCTGCTAGCTGTCATGTGACCTGCAGGCTGCCGTGTGATTGGTGGGGTGCTTTCCTATGACAGAGCTTGTGGGGCTCTGGAGGATTATTTTCATGAGGTTGATGATTATTATTATTATTATTATTATTATGTCGGCTTATTGTAACCAATCGTCTGGAGAATCACCAATCAGCTTCCCTTTCCTGACGCGTGTGATTGGGTGTTGATGATGTCATGTATTTATGTCACCTTCCAGCTGCTTCTCTTGCTGCAGATGTTGATAATAAACTATTCTCACTGAAGAGCGTCTCACTGTGTCCCTGAAAGAGCACCTTAACCCTTAAAGAGCACCTTAACCCTTAAAGAGCACCTTAACCCTTAAAGAGCACATTAACCCTTAAAGAGCACATTAATTCTTAAAGAGCACATAACCCTTAAAGAGCACATTAACCCTTAAAGAGCACATTAATTCTTAAAGAGCACATTAATTCTTAAAGAGCACCTTAACCCTGAAAGAACACCGTACCACGGCCAGAGCACGAGGTGGGTGTGTGTGTGTTTGGTGGCTGGCTTAATTGGCCTCACCTGGCCCAGTTAGAGTCTGGGGGAGGGGTGGGGCTACAGCCTCACCTGGCCCAGTTAGAGTCTGGGGGAGGGGCGGGGCTACAGCCTCACCTGGCCCAGTTAGAGTCTGGGGGAGGTGGGGCTACACACCTATGGTGTGTTGGCTAATCAGTGCACCACAGGCAGGGGTGTAAAAAGTACCCAGAAATGATACTTAAGTGAAAGTATGGGTACCGTCTCAAAATCTTACTCAAGTAAAAGTCAGAGTATCTGGCTAAAAACACACTTGAGTAAAAGTCAAAAAGTTTCTACTTTTAAATGTACTTAAGTACTAAAAAGTAAAAGTAAAAACTTTTTTTTATTGCAAGGCCATGGGTGCTCGTCTTGTCCGTCCACGCCGACCGTCTCGTCCTCTTCATCACTCGTACTATCGTTTGTAGTCATCTTCTGTAGCTTGTCACCCTGACTGTCTGTTCTTCTGATAGCAGGTGTTTCATCAAAGATCTCCGCTGTCTAGTCTTGACCAAGGACCAATCAGCATGGGTGTGGGCGGGTTCATCTTCCATTGATGGGATCTGATTGGCTGTTATAAATAAAGTGCGGCCGCAGGATTAATAACGTTAACGTTAGTTCGGCCAGAGAAACAAATATACTAATTAAAACTGTTGGACCTGCGAGATTTGTACTTTGTACTTTGTAGGTCTGCATTTTAAATGTAAGGAGTAAAAAGTATGTTTTTTTTCTCTGAAATGTAATTGAGTAAAAGTACAAGTATACAAATCTAATAATACTCGAGTAAAGTACAAATCCCCAAAAACAGTACTTAAGTATTGTAACGAAGTACAATTACTCAAGTACTTTACACCCCTGACCACCAGCACACACACTCGGGGAGCGCTAGCATGCTAGCATGGTACCGCGCTGGCTACCATTTTAAGAAGTGAATTAACCAGAGACCTCCTGGAGACTGCTCCAACCACTTTAACACGACCCTTAAGGAACACAGGTCTGCTTCTTTTAGTTCATCCTACAGAGGAGGAGGAGGAGGGGGGGGGGTGACACAGCACCAGTCATGAGGATGAAGAGTAAACACACACACACACACACACACACACCAACACTGTGTGTGTGTGTGTGTAAACCTTTAACTAGTCACGTGAGTCTTCTCATGCTGTAAATCCAATGGCTTCAAAGTTCACACAAACACACACACACACACACATACAGGACGGGGGTCTTGGAGACTCTTGGTCTTCAGAGACGTCATTCTCTACTTTGCTTCACGTCCAAACACTCGACTGCAAGCGGACACAGGAAGGTATGTGTGTGTGTGTGTGTGTGTGTGTTTCCTGAGTGTGTGTAGAAATAGAAGTGTGGATATGCGATGTCTTCCTGTTCTTGCCGCTCCCAGAGTGTTTATAGATCTGTCTGTCTGTTTATTCTCTGATGCGACGAAGCGCTGCTCTGGGCGGACAGCAGCAGATTGAAGAGCACATGCATCCGTTAGGGCAGAGCCCGGGGTCAAGGGTCGAGGGCCGGGTCTGCGTAGAGGTCACCCCGCTCCTATCACTCAACTGGTTTGTGGGGCCCGGGGCCTCGCTGTGAAAACATCAACGTGTTACGTTTGAAACATGAGGACACAACGCTGTAGACCTGTTGGGTTAGATAGAGAGCTTGAGTTGGAAACGTCAGCGCGCTACGTTTGAAACCATAAGTTTGAAACAATAACTTAACTGATACCTTATGTTTGAAATGTTAGGACGTTAAGTTTGAAACATTATGCTTGAAACGTAAGTTTCAAACCTTAAGTTTGAAATGTTAGGACGTTAAGTTTGAAACGTTAACTTTGAAACGTTTCAAAGTTAACGTTTGAGCTGATGACCTATTAAATGCCAGCTTCTAAGATCAGGATCCAAAGATCAAGCAACAAACTGTTTACGATGAAGAAGCTATAGTCCTGACAAGACTCTTTCTCTCTCTCTCTGATGACAGCTCATTCTATTGGATAATAAAGTGTCAGGTGATTGTCTTCATAAAGCTGATCCGGCCCAAAACCTTCCTGAACTCTCCAGCAGACCCCCAGCCTCTGGTAGCCCAAGACCACCTGACCTCTGGCCTCATCCTCAGACCCCCCTGAGGTGCACCCAAGACCACCTCAGATGCTCTCGTCTAAACTTCTGTTCTACTACATCTAGTTTGATCTGATAGAATAGTCTAAGTGTCTGTTAAGTTAGTCTCCTCTACAGGTAACTATCACCTGGAGGTCCTGGTCTAAACATCTAGTTAGGTAAGGTAGTCTACAGGTAACCATCACCTGGAGGTCCTGGTCTAAACATCTAGTTAGGTAAGGTAGTCTACCTGACTAATTAGCGAAGTAATGAATTTGCTGTCTTGATGTAATGATAAATAATAAGGCTTCCTAAAAAGATTAGTTCTTGTGTTTTTCTTGGTGATGTTGTAGTCATTCTAACACAACTAGTTTCACTTCCTGTGACCGTGTGGTTTCACCACTGATTCTGGTTTCCTTTCTTTCTTCTAAATGGAGAGAAATGAAACATGTGGTGTCAGCAGCCAGGTGGCCGGTGGTTCCTTGGTCTAGATTTAGAGAACCTTCATAGATACTAGACTAGAGGTTAGACCAGGACCTCCAGGTGATGGTTACCTGTAGACTACCTTACCTAACTAGATGTTTAGACCAGGACCTCCAGGTGATGGTTACCTGTAGACTACCTTACCTAACTAGATGTTTAGACCAGGACCTCCAGGTGATGGTTACCTGTAGACTACCTTACCTAACTAGATGTTTAGACCAGGACCTCCAGGTGATGGTTACCTGTAGACTACCTTACCTAACTAGATGTTTAGACCAGGACCTCCAGGTGATGGTTACCTGTAGACTACCTTACCTAACTAGATGTTTAGACCAGGACCTCCAGGTGATGGTTACCTGTAGACTACCTTACCTAACTAGATGTTTAGACCAGGACCTCCAGGTGATGGTTACCTGTAGACTACCTTACCTAACTAGATGTTTAGACCAGGACCTCCAGGTGATGGTTACCTGTAGACTACCTTACCTAACTAGATGTTTAGACCAGGACCTCCAGGTGATAGTTACCTGTAGAGGAGACTAACTTAAC
>PIJE02005864.1:0-17057 GCA_002895965.2 Coryphaenoides rupestris
TGTGTCGACCCCGTTGTTGTGTGCGTGTCTGCGTGTGGTGTGGGCGTGTCTGCGTGTGGTGTGGGCGTGTCTGCGTGTGGTGTGGGCGTGTCTGCGTGTGGTGTGGGCGTGTCTGCGTGTTCCTGCATGGATACTGCGTGTGGTCCTATCAGTAATGTCCATCTCTGGTGTCGGTGGGGGGTCTCAGCTGGGCTCCTATCTGGTGGAGAGGCAGCACACCCTGACCACCTCCACCCTCACCCTGTACTGCCTGCAGGTGTGTAAGGCTATGGCCTACCTGGAGGGTCTCAACATGGTGCACAGGTAAACCACACACACACACACACACACACACACACACACACACACACACACACACAGACACGGCCACCGGACACCTACCTCTCCGTGCTCGTACAGCTCCATGACGATCCACACGGGGTCGACCTCGATCACCCCGATGAGACGCACGATGTGGCGATGGTCCAACATCTTCATCAGCTCTGACAGAGAGAGAGAGAGACAGAGAGACAGAGAGAGAGACAGAGGGACAGACAGAGAGAGACAGAGGGACAGAGAGAGAGACAGAGGGACAGAGGGACAGGGACAGAGAGACAGACAGAGAGAGAGACAGAGGGACAGAGGGACAGAGACAGAGAGATAGACAGACAGACAGAGACAGAGGGACAGAGATACATAGAGAGAGACAGAGACAGACAGAGAGAGACAGAGGGACAAAGACAGACAGAGACAGAGAGAGACAGAGAGACAGAGGGACAGAGAGAGCCATAGAGGGAGACAGACACAGAGAAAGAGAGACAGAGACACAGAGACAGAATGAGAGACAGACACAAACAGAGAGAGAGACAGACACAAAGAGAGAGACAGAGGGATAGAGGGAGACAGACAGAGAAAGAGAGACAGTGAGAGACAGAGAGAGACAGAGACAAAGAGAGAGAGACAGAGAAAGAGACAGAGACAGAGAGAGACACAAAGAGAGACACAAAGAGACAGAGAGAGAAAATGGACACGATTAGATTCCAAGCAGTCCTGACCTGAAGCTACAGGTAAACATAAAATCTGTATTTCTCCGGAGGGTTCCTTTCCATCGAGCTGTCAGTCCCATCTCAACGCTCGGCCAGCTCGATACGTTGTGGTGGTTGTGGTGGTTGTTGTTGTGGTTGTTGTTGTTGTGGTTGTTGTTGTGGTTGTTGTTGTTGTGGTTGTGGAGGTTGTTGTTGTGGTTGTTGTTGTGGTGGTTGTTGTTGTTGTGGTTGTTGTTGTTGTGGTTGTGGTTGTTGTTGTGGTTGTTGTGGTTGTGGTGTCTGGGCCATCCTGTCCTGCTGAGTGTCTTCTGCTCACCTGCTTCACTCAGGAACTTCTGCTTTACGTCCGCCGAGCAGTCCTTACACGTCTTGACGGCCACGGAGATCCTGTCCCCTGTCTGAACACACACACACACACACATGCGCATGCACGCACGCACGCGCGCACGCACGCACACACACACACCCACAAGCACACACACATGCATGCATGCACACACACACACACACACACACACACACACACACACACACACACACACACACACACACACACACACACAGTCCAATTGCTAAAGTCTAAATGGTAATTGCTACAATAACTTGCATAATACCCTTAATGGATCTCAAACAGCCAATACTAATAATACATAAATAATAATGAATAATAATAATAATAATTATTATTATACATTGAACTGAGATCAACACAGAAGCAGGAAGTGAGAACCAACCGGACTTTTGTAAATTCCATCATGAACTTCTCCAAAAAACCCCTCTCCGAGTATTCTCCCCAGAACGATGTCGTCTCTGTCCAGACTCCGTTTACTGTCTGAACACACACACACACATGCACACATGCACACACACACACACACACACACACACGCACACACACACACACACACACAGGCACGCACACACACGCACACACACACAGGCACACACACACACACACACAGGCACACACACACGCACACACGCGCGCACACACACACACACACACAGGCACACACACACGCACACACGCGCACACACACACACACAGGCACACACACACATTTGTGCTTAAATTGATCAAACTAAACATTCAAAATGACTTCCTGTAGACCAGAAGCTGGTGTAAAGGTCTGACGTACAGTAAAAGCAACACGGCTGCTGACTCACCTGAGCGCTGGCGGGTTTCCTCAAAGATCTCCTCGTAGATATCAGAACCTGTGGCGGAGTGAAGACATTCACAGCTCATCAGTGGTGCGTAGCAGAGAACCGTTCAGCTGTGGTGGAGTTCAGGACTTCATCTTCCACTTACGTACGTAGACCCACTCTGTATATTATTTTATACACAGATCAACTTGAACAATCAAGTTGAAAAGAACATTACAAAAAGTCAACACTTACGAACTCGGTGACGACACTTACCGACTCGACTGGTTTTAGATGGTCGATCTTTAGATTCACTGTGTGAGAGAGAGAGAGAGAGAGAGAGAGAGATTGATTTATGGTGTACGTTTAGATTTGCTAGCTTCATGTACAGTATATTCATTATTGATGTCAATTCATACTGTATGTCAGCAGTGAATGGGAACAGAATGTGTGCACCTTTACGTTTCCTAGAATGCTGTTTTCTATTTCTATTTATTGAGTGTCTTTAGTGAGCATGAAGACACCGTGACACACACACACACACACACACACACACACACACACACACACACACACACACACACTCACGCCGTTGGAAGGGCTGGGAGTGCGCAGGACGTATCTCTTCCTGTACAACATCAATAAAACACACATCGTCATAATACTAATCAGAATAATAATAATAAGCNAGAGGGGAGGAGACAGAGCTCTGTCTGTAGGTCTCTCTGTCTGTCTCTCTGTCTGTAGGTCTAGCTGTCGGTCTCTCTGTCTGTAGGTCTAGCTGCCGGTCTCTCTGTCTGTAGGTCTATCTGTCTGTCTCTCTGTCTGTAGGTCTGTCTCTCTGTCTGTAGGTCTCTCTGTCTGTCTCTCTGTCTGTAGGTCTAGCTGCCGGTCTCTCTGTCTGTAGGTCTCTCTGTCTGTCTCTCTGTCTGTAGGTCTAGCTGCCGGTCTCTCTGTCTGTAGGTCTAGCTGCCGGTCTCTCTGTCTGTAGGTCTAGCTGTCGGTCTCTCTGTCTGTAGGTCTAGCTGTCGGTCTCTCTGTCTGTAGGTCTAGCTGTCGGTCTCTCTGTCTGTAGGTCTAGCTGTCGGTCTCTCTGTCTGTAGGTCTAGCTGTCGGTCTCTCTGTCTGTAGGTCTAGCTGCCGGTCTCTCTGTCTGTACGTCTAGCTGTCATAGCTGAAGTCAGGTGACGGGCGGCCGTACCTGAAGTCAGGTGACGGGCGGCCGTACCTGAAGTCAGGTGACCTGAAGTCAGGTGACCGGCGGCCGTACCTGAAGTCAGGTGACTGGAAGCCGTACCTGTGCAGCTCCCTCTATGTGGATGGTCAGCAGCCGTACCTGTGCAGCTCCCTCTATGTGGATGGTCAGCAGCGATCGGCCATCGCTGCCCGGGGAACAGCGGATGCTCCGCACCTGGGAGAAGGTGGCGAGGAGAACGGGCTGCAGAGAGGAGAACACGAGGGTCCAGGGTTCGGTTAAGGGCCTCTGGATGCTTCTTCCGAAATGTGTTGGCTTCCGACGCATTCCAATACTCCGACGCATGTCAGAAGAAGCATACAGAAGCCCTGAAGTCTTCCGATGTCCATAAAAAGAAGCTCCAAGAACAGCCCTGAATCAACCGTACTATTGCCGAATGCTAAACAAACTCTTTTCGTACCCAATCTGTTTGTAAAGGTGCGAGAGAGAGCAGGGGGGAGGGAAGGCGAACATCCTGATGCACTTCAGAACACAGTCAATCCACCTCCACACGCACGCACAATAAAAACACAAACCAAACACAAGAATAAAAAAACTCCCAATACCAAACATAATAAAACATCAAAACAATCTTAATCAAAATCCCAAAAAATAACAAAACAAATAACACCCCAAACAAAAAAACAACAAATGCAGAAAAGTCACTCTCGCAACTCACTTCCACAATAAAACTGGATAAGTCGATGTCTTCATTTCACAGCGATACGATACGTTTCTAGGACGATTGACCACAATGATTTATTGTGCAGCCTTCCTGTCAAGCCGGCCGACTATTAAGCGTGTGGTCATTCGATAGTTTGGTAAAAACCACAATGCTGTCATGCACACACCGACACACACACACGCTCCACCACACACACACACACACACACACACCACACACACACACACACACCTAACCCAACCCCAACCCAACGCCCCACGTAAACCACAATGCTGTCATGCACACACCGCCCACAGCATGCTGTTGTGGGCGGACTTCACAAGTTAAGCACTAAAGTGACAATTGTCATTTATGACATGCATTATCTCATCATGTCTGCATGAGATAAGGCTGAAAAGTTGCAAAGTTCCCCTTTAAGAATTCTCCGAAGGTCATCTGAGGTAACGCGTCACAGAAAAGATTCCTTGTCACCGTGGAAACTATTGTCGGTAATGGTAGACTGCACCGTCTGACAGCGCAGATCCTGGTCCAAGCGCCGCTCGTCATCACTCGCCGCGACGACTGCAACTCTCTCCTGGCTGGACTCCCCCCCTCAGCAATCAAGCCCTTACAACGCATCCAGAACGCAGCAGCGCGCCTCGTGTTCAACTTACCAAAATTCTCCCATGTAACCCCCCTCTCTTCCGTGACCTCCACTGGCTCCCGGTAATCGCTCGCATTCGATTAAAGACGCCGGTACTGACCTACAAGGCTGTCAGCGGAACCGCCCCTACCTACCTACCTACCTACCTCCAGACGTTCGTCAGACCCTGCCTACTGTACCTCCAGACGTTAGTCAGACCCTACGCCCCACCACACACGCCACACACACACACACTACACACCCACACACAGACCCTACGCCCCAGCCCGAGCGCGCCACCCTGCGACCTCAGCGAGACGACTGGTGCCACCTTGTTGGCGGCGGTATTTCGCTCGACAGGAGAGACACGGTGGAAACTGTGGCCCACGTTCTGCACCACAGCAGCACAATAGAGGAAGCTCCCTCCCTCGCAGTGGCTGCAGGGCTACAGCGGTTCAGAACAACACATAGAAGCAGGCGATCCCAACCCAAGCCAAGCCAACCACGATGTAGAGAGAGAGTTAGAGTTCATGTAGAGAGAGAGAGAGAGAAAGAGACAGAGAGAGAGAGAGAGAGAGAGAGAGAGAGAGAGAGAGAGAGAGAGAGAGACAGAGAGAGAGAGAGCAGTAGAGAGAGAGAGAGACAGAGAGAGAGACAGAGAGAGAGAGTTAGAGCTCATGTAGAGAGAGAGAGAGTTAGAGTTCATGTAGAGAGAGACAGAGAGAGAGACAGAGAGAGAGAGTTAGAGCTCATGTAGAGAGAGAGAGAGTTAGAGTCCATGTAGAGAGAGACAGAGAGAGAGACAGAGAGAGAGAGTTAGAGCTCATGTAGAGAGAGAGAGAGCGAGAGAGAGACAGAGAGAGAGAGAGAGAGTTAGAGTTCATGTAGAGAGAGAGAGAGACAGAGAGAGAGAGTTAGAGCTCATGTAGAGAGAGAGAGAGAGAGTGAGTGAGTGACGGCTCACCAGTGACTCCTTATCAGCTCTCTGGCTGATGCCTTCTGGACCGATCACCAGGTCGATCGCCAGACTCCACCCTTGCTGTAGAGACACACACACACACACACACGCGCACGCACACGCACGCACACACGCAGGTGCCGTCAGGACTGAATCACTGTTGACCGGCCATCAGAGAGAACAACATCGAGCAGACAGAGGACTCTCCGCTGACGTGCACGCCGCTCACACGTGCACTCACACGTGCACGCCGCTCACACGTGCACTCACACGTTCACACGCCGCTCACACGTGCACTCACACGTTCACACGCTCACACGTGCACGCCGCTCACACGTGCACGCCGCTCACACTTGCACCACACACAACACCTAACACCTAACACCACACACCTAACACCACACACCTAACACCACACACCTAACACCAACACCACACACCACACACCTAACACCACACACCTAACACCACACACCCACCACACACCTAACACCACACACAACACCTAACACCACACACCTAACACCACACACCACACACCACACACCTAACACCACACACCACACACCTAACACCACACACCTAACACCACACACCTAACACCACACACCTAACACACAACACCTAACACCCACCACACACCTAACACCACACACCACACACCTAACACCTAACACCACACACCTAACACCACACACCATACACACCTAACACCTAACACCTCACCACACACCACACACCTAACACCACCACCCATTCCACCCCAAACCCCCACACACCCACACAATACAAAAAAACCTATCCTAATTACAAATTAATTTACATCCCACATTCTCTTACCATTAAAAATAAATATTACGTCTCATATGTAATAACACTCTTAATGCTCTTTAAATTCAACTACAAAGAGACAACAAATCCCACTTAATTATCCTCCCTTTTTTCATTTCATCAATACACCCCCCCCCCGTTTTTTTTTTGTCCCTTGATTCCCTCCCCATACCGTTTATAACAAAAGGTGCCCAAACCATTTATCCTCTCTTTAAAAACCGACTCCTTGATGCCTTTCTAAAGCGCATTAAAAGCAAAAGACGCCATTCATTCCAAAAACTGCAGACACTGAAAAGCTAAAACGACTGCACCAAATGTCTGCTGTTATACCGGAGGGACATTAGACTTGCAAACGAGACGAGACGATCCAAGGCGAGAGCTGTTCACAGATTCCCGCTTTAAGTGCTGCCGCCAGATCAACATCATCAGACTGTTGGAAAAAAAGAAAGTTGTAATTTAAACCCAGACTCTTCCAAAATTAACAATGTTAATTAATTCCTACTTGAATGGCTGCGATGATAAATACATCATCACACACGCACACACACACACACACACACACACACACACACACACACACACACACACACACACACACACACACACACACACACACGCATGAACACACACACACACACACACACACACTCCGCACATTTATGTACACACAGACACACACTCCCTCACATATGACCTAAATCCACATGATCTGTATAACATCTGACACTTCTCACTCTCCCTTGTTACCTCTGAGCAGTATTGTTTTTACCGCCACGCCAGCATCCAGAGCAGAATTAGGATGATACCCGCTAATAATAACAATTCTACAAAAGAGAATTCCATATCATTTCATAACCACGCTCCGAACAAAGCCCTCATCCACAGAGAGACTCTAGAGCGATGCCCCCTCGGCCAGCTGGTTCTGGGACTCTATTCACAAAACCAAGCAGAGCCACCAGACAGAAACCCATTAGAATAAACCAAATTATAAGAAAACAAAAAGAAAACTACCTCACACTGGAAAGAATCAACCAAAAAACAGAGTAAATTAGAATGCTATTTGGCCCTAAACAGACAATACACAACGGCAGAATACCTGAGCACTGTGACCGATCCCAAACTCAGGAAATCCTTGACTAGATACAGACTCAGTGAGCACAGCCTCGCCGTGGAGAGAGGCCGCCACCGGCAGACCTGGCTACCAAGAGAAGACAGACTCTGTACCCACTGCACCCAACAGGAGGTGGAAACCGAGCTACACTTCCTAACAACCTGCCACCTATACCAAGACATTAGAGATACATACTTCCCACAGATCTCAAACACCCAAAAGAATTTTGAAAACTTAACAAACAACCAAAAACTTCCATATCTGCTGGGCGAGGTACAGGAATGTGCAAACACAGCAGCAAGATTTGTGAGCTGTTGCGACAGGAAAAGGACATCCAACGGAATACAACCTCCATAAAGACTGTCAATCACCTGTCAATCCCTTTATTATTATTATCATTATTTTTATTTGTATTATTATTAGTTTTTTTCATTATTATTATTATATATATATATCCATTTTCTCTTTCTTTTCCATTTTTTCTTTCCATTTTATTGTATCGTATTTTTGTATTTTATTTTTTTTTGTATATATTAGTTCTTTATAAGTATTTTTTATTTTTATATTTCTTTTAACTGACCTGTAAGCCGACTCTACACTCTGGCTAATTGTACCTTTATTACCACTGCGCTCTTTGGGCACAGCATAAATTAACCGGCGCCACCATGCCAATGAACTCTTTAATTTGCACGACTATCATCGGAGAGCACATGCTTGGAAGGAGCGAACGACGCACACACGCAGGTGCCGTCAGGACAGTGCAATCAACCGGCGGCATCAGAGAGAACAACATCGAGCAGACAGAGGACTCTCCGCTGACGTGCACGCCGCTCACACGTGCACGCCGCTCACACGTGCACGCCGCTCACACGTGCACGCCGCTCACACTTGCACGCTGCTCACACGTGCACGCCGCTCACACGTGCACGCCGCTCACACGTGCACGCTGCTCACACGTGCGCTCACACGTGCGCTCACACGTGCACTAACACGTGCACGCCGCTCACACGTGCACGCCGCTCACACGTGCAGCTCACACGTGCACGTGTGAGCGCACGTGTGAGCGCACGTGTGAGCGCACGTGTGAGCGCACGTGTGAGCGCACGTGTGAGCGCACGTGTGAGCGCACGTGTGAGCGCACGTGTGAGCGCACGCGCACGCCGCTCACACGTGCACGCCGCTCACACGTGCACGCCGCTCACACTTGCACGCTGCTCACACTTGCACGCTGCTCACACGTGCACGCCGCTCACACGTGCACGCCGCTCACACGTGCGCTCACACGTGCGCTCACACGTGCACTCACACGTGCACGCCGCTCACACGTGCGCTCACACGTGCGCTCACACGTGCGCTCACACGTGCGCTCACACGTGCGCTCACACGTGCACGCCGCTCACACGTGCGCTCACACGTGCGCTCACACGTGCACGCCGCTCACACGTGCGCTCACACTTGCACGCCGCTCACACGTGCACGCCGCTCACACGTGCACGCCGCTCACACTTGCACGCCGCTCACACGTGCGCTCACACGTACGCCGCTCACACGTGCGCTCACACGTGCACGCCGCTCACACGTGCCTCACGTGCGCTCACACGTGCGCTCACACGTGCACGCCGCTCACACGTGCGCTCACACTTGCACGCCGCTCACACTTGCACGCCGCTCACACGTGCACGCCGCTCACACGTGCACGCCGCTCACACGTGCACGCCGCTCACACGTGCGCTCACACGTGCACGCCGCTCACACGTGCGCTCACACGTGCACGCCGCTCACACGTGCTCACACGTGCACGCCGCTCACACGTGCGCTCACACGTGCACGCCGCTCACACGTGCGCTCACACGTGCACGCCGCTCACACGTGCACGCCGCTCACACGTGCACGCCGCTCACACGTGCACCGCTCACACGTGCGCTCACACGTGCGCTCACACGTGCACACCGCTCACACGTGCACGTGCACGCTCACCACCAGCTGGCAGGCGAAGGTCTCCTGGGTGTAGCAGTAGCACTGGGCGAGGGTGGAGAAGAAACGGGCGACACACAGCTCCTCCGTCAGGGTGCAGTAGCCCTGGAAGGTCTGTTGGATCAGCCTCCGTAGCTGCTTGGGCTGGTGGCGCACACACACACACACACACACACACACGCACACGCACACGCACAAACAGACACACACACGCAGGAAAGGTATTTTAGCATGGCAGGTGAGGGCTGGTATTATGTTCTTTCATTATTTGTATTTTTATTAGTATTACTCCTACATACCTTCATGCTGTCCATCAGTTCTCTGGGGAAGAAGATGTCCAGACCAACGTCTTTCCTGGTGGAGTGGAGAACATATCTAAACATCTATATCTATATCTTCATCTATATTTATCGATGCAGAACAACACGACCACGGCGTGTTGTAACACATTAATAATAATGTTAATAACAACATGACCGTTCACATTCATGTGTGACCATGACTCACTCTAACAGTTCGATGCTAGACTTCTTCTCCAGGGCGTAGGTGTTTTTGCAGAAGCGTCTGTGAACACAGAAGTGCAAATTCATATCGCACGTCGCTGTGGGTGCTGTGGGTGTGTGGGTGCTGTGTGTGTGTGGGTGGGTGGGTGGGTGGTGTTGTTGTACGGACGCGTCACGTGATCCTGCAGCCACCCACCTTATCTCCAGGCACCCCAGCTGCAGGGCCATGCCATCGCTGACCTTGGCTGCGTAGTGTTGCATGAACTCGCTGCGCACCTGCGGTGAGAGAGAGAACGCGCGCGCAAGCAAGTGAAATAACCACAAGAATCGCTACATTTCGCAGGAACAAACTGGGAAGTCGTCATTGGAAGCTCACACACACGCACACACACACACACACACACACCTGCTGGTAGAAGTATAGCATGGACGATCTGTCCTCCTTGAACTTGTCCATGAAGTCTCGAGGGATGAACCTGATTCTCAGGTCGTACCTGGACGGGGAAGCGATGCAGAAGTTAGCCACACACACACACACACACGCACAAACGCACATTTCCGACTTGTATTTCTGTGCGCCGTACGGTGACCACTACAGCATCAAACAGCCGCCACTAGATCTCTTCAATGTCTCCCATTACACCACCAGGTGTGAGTGTGATGAGCCACGTGACTCCCGTCGAGTGACAGAATGTCCACCTCGGTGTGTGCCGACGAGTTCAGTTTACCCCCACTTGTGATGTCACTCGGCAATTGTGAAGCGGCTTACAAAGGCTAATCACACTCACACCCGGTGGCGTAATCTGTCCCCTTTAAACGTGAAACGCCGGGATCTTCATTGCGTCCGTCTGGAGAACTCGGGCGCTGTGACTGCGACTTGCCAACTTTATTGGCCAAACACGAATCGACATCCCCACGACGCGACGCGACGCGACGTGACGGACCTCCACTCCGCCTCCAGGTGGTGCTGCTCGTAGCTCAGGGTGAGGTCGCGGACGGTGAGGTCGGGGTGCAGCCATCGCTCCGCGGAGGACTTGAGGTGTCGCAGCAGCAGCGCGTAGCAGCGCACGTGGCGGACGTCCGGCCCCACGCACCCGCTGGCCAGCACCGTGGCCACGATGTCCTGGGGACGAGGCGACATGTTCCACGACGACACACACACACACACACACACACACACACACACACACACACACGTTAGTAACACCACACGGGGACGGCAAACTGAGGAGGTGATGAACTGAAGTGGAATAACCCCAGAGAAACAGGTGAACACCCTCGCCGACTGTGATCGTGCTAAGCGGGGCTTTTAAAATTGTATTTGTTAAATGGCCAATCGGTGATGCCAGCGATAATTCGACATTCACATCATTCTGTCAACATCGGCGTCTTGCAGCGTGTGAGCGAGCAGGTTGGTAGACGAAAGACCGTCGCGAAAAGCTGATATAAAAAATATGAAATACTATTGAAGTGGAACTAATATCCGTGAACATTTATACCTAAATTCAACAATTCACATGTTTATTATCAGTGTATAGCTAATATAATCTCCCTTCCTAACTGTCGGTAACATAAGAGCTGAACATAAGAAGAATAATTCTCATATTTAGAGCACAACAACTTCATTTAAACCTACAGTGCCGCTACATCGCAAATGCATTGTGGGCTGTAGTCACCTCGGCTCATGAAACGTCCACTCAGGGCAATGTCTCCGCCTAAACAACACCTTGAACGAACGGTTCATTGCGACACAGTGACCCACAATGACCACGACGACCCGCAGGGGAGCCAGCGTTCGAGGTCGCCAGGTTGAGGAGGTTTACCCGGATGGTCCAGACGTCCTCGCAGCGCACCAGCTTGAAGTTCCTGCCCATGTTGGAGCCCTGGCCCAGGAAGCACACTTTGATGATCTTGGAGCTGGCGGTGGCCAGGCTGTAGCCTCCTGCTTCCCGGGGAGGAGCGGGAGGACCGATCCCGCCGGCCAGGGGGGACTCCTCCAGGGAGTTTGAGCGGCTGGTGTCCGAGCACAGGCTCTTCCAGGAGAGGGTGGCGGAGTCGCCCGACATGGTGAGGGGTCTCACGCACACACACACGCACACGCACACACACACACACACACACACACACACACACACCACACAGACAAGACAACACAAGACAACACAACACAACACAACACAAGACAACACAAGACAACAACACACAACACACACACACACACACACACACACACACACACATACACACACACACATACACATACACACACACACACGCACACATAAATGAAAATAGGTATAGAAAAGAGAAACAGTGTGGTGGTTTGGGTGAAGCCAGAGGTTCCACATCCTCCGACAGCATTCTGGTAGAACTCACCCCCTCGGCTCCACGGGTCCACAGATGCGCCGCGGGGGAACCTTCAACCCGAAGCTACACCCTCCTCCTCCTCCTCCCAGGCGACCTTCAGGAGCTTCAGGTTTGGTTTCCAGAAAGAAGTTCAGTTTTCGGCTGCCGCTCGCCTCTCGAGAAACCTCTCATGCCAGCGAACGAAACAGGAAGTTTCGCACACCGCAGGTCGAATGAGGAAGTGTAGAGCGAAGGCGCTTACAGAATGAGCCACCAGGCCGCCTGACGCAAGGTTCCCCGTCTCTAGCCCATCACCCGCGGGTCACGTGCACCCACCCTCTACCCTTCTGAGAACCCACAGAGCCTTCCGTCTGACACCCTCAGCAAGTACTCATTCCTCCAAGACCATTGATTGGGTCACACGTGAATGTAAAGCAACATGATGCCAATCAACGGATCAAGGATCATAAATGGATCACATTTATATATCACGCTTTCATCCAAAGCACTTCACAGTATTGCCCCACATTCACCCATTCATACACCGACGGCGGTGTCAACCATGCAAGGTAACAACCAACACGTCAGGAGCAGGTAGGGTTAGGTGGTGTCTTGCTCAGGGACACCTCCACACTTAGCTAGGAGGAGCAGGTAGGGTTAGGTGGTGTCTTGCTCAGGGACACCTCCACACTTAGCTAGGAGGAGCAGGTAGGGTTAGGTGGTGTCTTGCTCAGGGACACCTCCACACTTAGCTAGGAGGAGGAGCAGGTAGGGTTAGGTGGTGTCTTGCTCAGGGACACCTCCACACTTAGCTAGGAGGAGGAGCAGGTAGGGTTAGGTGGTGTCTTGCTCAGGGACACCTCCACACTTAGCTAGGAGGAGCAGGTAGGGTTAGGTGGTGTCTTGCTCAGGGACACCTCCACACTTAGCTAGGAGGAGCAGGTAGGGTTAGGTGGTGTCTTGCTCAGGGACACCTCCACACTTAGCTAGGAGGAGCAGGTAGGGTTAGGTGGTGTCTTGCTCAGGGACACCTCCACACTTAGCTAGGAGGAGCAGGTAGGGTTAGGTGGTGTCTTGCTCAGGGACACCTCCACACTTAGCTAGGAGGAGTAGGTAGGGTTAGGTGGTGTCTTGCTCAGGGACACCTCCACACTTAGCTAGGAGGAGCAGGTAGGGTTAGGTGGTGTCTTGCTCAGGGACACCTCCACACTTAGCTAGGAGGAGCAGGTAGGGTTAGGTGGTGTCTTGCTCAGGGACACCTCCACACTTAGCTAGGAGGAGGAGCAGGTAGGGTTAGGTGGTGTCTTGCTCAGGGACACCTCCACACTTAGCTAGGAGGAGCAGGTAGGGTTAGGTGGTGTCTTGCTCAGGGACACCTCCACACTTAGCTAGGAGGAGCAGGTAGGGTTAGGTGGTGTCTTGCTCAGGGACACCTCCACACTTAGCTAGGAGGAGCAGGTAGGGTTAGGTGGTGTCTTGCTCAGGGACACCTCCACACTTAGCTAGGGGGAGCAGGTAGGGTTAGGTGGTGTCTTGCTCAGGGACACCTCCACACTTAGCTAGGAGGAGCAGGTAGGGTTAGGTGGTGTCTTGCTCAGGGACACCTCCACACTTAGCTAGGAGGAGGAGCAGGTAGGGTTAGGTGGTGTCTTGCTCAGGGACACCTCCACACTTAGCTAGGAGGAGCAGGTAGGGTTAGGTGGTGTCTTGCTCAGGGACACCTCCACACTTAGCTAGGAGGAGCAGGTAGGGTTAGGTGGTGTCTTGCTCAGGGACACCTCCACACTTAGCTAGGAGGAGCAGGTAGGGTTAGGTGGTGTCTTGCTCAGGGACACCTCCACACTTAGCTAGGAGGAGCAGGTAGGGTTAGGTGGTGTCTTGCTCAGGGACACCTCCACACTTAGCTAGGAGGAGCAGGTAGGGTTAGGTGGTGTCTTGCTCAGGGACACCTCCACACTTAGCTAGGAGGAGCAGGTAGGGTTAGGTGGTGTCTTGCTCAGGGACACCTCCACACTTAGCTAGGAGGAGCAGGTAGGGTTAGGTGGTGTCTTGCTCAGGGACACCTCCACACTTAGACTAGGAGGGGGAGGAGCCCGGGCATCGAACCAGCAACCTTCCTGTTGCCAGACGACCGCTCTTACCTCCTGAGCTACTAATCACGGGTCAGGATCATGAATCGGCAGCGTGGCCTCGCGGTGGACGTCGGACCCTCGAGCCGACGGAGATCTGCTCCGTATTGAGTCCTCGGCGCCCGGGGAGCTCATGTAACGCAAGAGTAAACAGTCCTGCCTGTTGCAAAACTCACCCACATGTCTACACAGCACAAACTCACTGCTAGCAGTACAAGCCTTTTACTGACTAGATTAGAAAAACGAGATTAGATTTGACTATTTTAAACTTGATTAGACTAGATTGGTCCTGACTAGATTAGACTAGACTAGATTAGACTAGACTGCATTAGACTAGATTAGTCTTGACTAGATTAGATTAGACTAGACCAGGCTAGATTAGATTAGATTAGATTAGATTAGACGAGACTAGATTAGATAGACTAAACTAGATTAGATTAGATTAGACTAGATTAGTCTTGACGAGATTAGACCAGACCAGACGAGTAGATCATACATTGTGTGTCTAGTTTTCTATTTATTCAAGTTTAACCTCAACTTGTCTGAAATATGCGACGACGACTAAACTAACACAGACACCATCACCGAGAACTGCTTGTCTGTCTGCCTGTCTGTCTGCCTGTCTGTCTGTCTGCCTGTCTGCCTGCCTGTCTGCCTGTCTGTCTGCCTGTCTGTCTTATTTCTTACACAGTGAACACTGTTGTTAGATTCTATTGGTATTGTTAATTGAGCTGTAGGAGCCCATGGCGTCCGGCAGGGGGCGCCACAGCTCAACATAATGCCTTTGGTCTTATGTTCAATAAAAGCCATTTCTATTTATACATATATATATAGATATATAGATACATACATCTATATATATATATAGATGTATATATCTATATATCTATATAGATATCTATAGATATATATCTATAGATGTATATATACATATCTATATATCTATAGATATATATATAGATGTATATATAGATGCAGTTCAGGTGCTGAAAGAAACAAAATGCTAAATTGCATTGTTTGAATATAGTAGTACTGTGTAGTACTGTGTACTACTAGAGTAGTGCACAGTATGACGTCATCACTGGCTGCAGGGGGGGAGAGAGAGAGAGAGAGAGAGAGGGGGGGAGAGAGAGAGAGAGAGAGAGAGAGAGAGGGGGAGGAGAGAGAGGAGAGAGAGGAGAGAGAGGAGGGGAGAGAGAGAGAGAGAGAGAGAGGGCGGGGGAAGGGAGAGAGAGAGAGGGCGGAGAGGAGGGGAGAGAGAGAGAGGAGAGTCCGCTGTAGAAGCCTGGACCACATTCAGACCTCCTCCTCCATCACCTCCTCCTCCATCACCTCCTCCTCCTCCTCCATCATCACCTCCTGCTCCTGCTCCTGCTCCTCCTCCAGCGGGTCTCCGGCTGCCAGGAGATGACGGCGGCGGAGCAGACGGTGACGTGGCTGATCGCTCTGGGGGTCCTGGAGTCTCCCAAGATGCGGCTCTCGGACCCCGAGGGGTTCCTGCTGGCCGCGCTGCGGGACGGCGCTGCGCTCTGCCGCCTGCTGGAGCGGCTGAGACCCGGGACCCTGCAGCAGCCCGCCAGGGTAAGGACCAGGACCATGGACCAGGATCCCGGGACCACTCCGCCCATGGACCGGGTCCCGGGTCTGGATCTCTTTGAGGGTTCAGTTAAAAATAGAATATTGAAACCAAAGCAAAAATACAAAATTTGCAATATTTCTTCATTGAAATAATTTGAATTACAATATTATTATTATTATTATTACAATTTTAAAATAGTAATGTATTTTTTTTATTGACATAATGACATTTTTTTTTAATAATTCTATATGTATAATGTAATATTTATGTCATATTTGGTCTTTTTTTTTATTTGTATTAAATAATTATATATTTTTGTTATTGTATTTATTTTATAGAGCTTAATATAGTCCATATATACTCGTTCTACCCGTTTTATAAACGTTATGTGTTAGGTTATGTGTCCTTCCTACCTGTGCAGGTGTTCTAGTGTAACAGCTCCCTTCCTCCTACCTGTGCAGGTGTTCTAGTGTAACAGCTCCCTTCCTCCTACCTGTGCAGGTGTTCTAGTGTAACATCTCCCTTCCTCCTACCTGTGCAGGTGTTCTAGTGTAACAGCTCCCTTCCTCCTACCTGTGCAGGTGTTCTAGTGTAACAGCTCCCTTCCTTCCTACCTGTGCAGGTGTTCTAGTGTAACAGCTCCCTTCCTCCTACCTGTGCAGGTGTTCTAGTGTAACAGCTCCCTTCCTCCTACCTGTGCAGGTGTTCTAGTGTAACATCTCCCTTCCTCCTACCTGTGCAGGTGTTCTAGTGTAACAGCTCCCTTCCTCCTACCTGTGCAGGTGTTCTAGTGTAACATCTCCCTTCCTTCCTACCTGTGCAGGTGTTCTAGTGTAACAGCTCCCTTCCTCCTACCTGTGCAGGTGTTCTAGTGTAACATCTCCCTTCCTTCCTACCTGTGCAGGTGTTCTAGTTGT
>PIJE02005865.1:0-2500 GCA_002895965.2 Coryphaenoides rupestris
AAAACAAGAGGGTGGAGATGTGTTTCGGGCAATCAGCGTAGAGTTCTGGCACAAAAGGCGCTGTGACACAGAATCAGTAAATGAAGTGTATTTCAGGTATAAACTTATGACTTTTCAGCTCATTATGCGTAACAGCTTCACACTGTCAATACCTCGAATGTTTGTGATGGTCCATGACGACCCACGGTGATGTGCCCGTACAGGGAGTAAACTGCTCGTGCGTGGAGGTAAAGGTTCCGGAGTGACGCGGATGAGCTTCCGCCGGCCGGCATATGAGTGTTCTCGGATGGTTGCCCGGTGGGGTGGGAGTGCGGAGATGGTGGTGGGTGTATGGGTGTTTGATCTAGGGATGATGTGGATGTGGGTGAGGGGTGATTGCGTGGTATTGGGCCTTTGGATGTCTGGATGTCGCGATGCTAGGTGTCGTGACTCTGCGCATTAGTGTGGAACTGTGGCCTTTGGGGGGAACTTAGCTGGGTCTGGGATCGTCGGTCGACTGTTTGGCAACTTTTAATAGAGGAAGGACATGAGAAGGACTATTTGGTTATGGGGTGGCATAGACGGGGCTTATAAGTGGGAGCGGGAGCTTATGTTCAGTACCGTGGCGGGGGGGTTTAATACATTTTCGTCTTTTGAGAGTGATGGAATGTCTGTGATGGTCTGGAATTGCAGGATCATCGCGACTAACGCTGTGTCATGGCGTATTTGTCGTTGTGTGGTGTTGTAGTGAGCTGGATGGTGTTGTGGAATTGTTTTGCGTTTCGTGTGCGTGATTTGGCTTTTTGCGGCTAAATTATGGGTTTGGGCTAGTACCGTGGCAGTAGCGGAATAGTGGTAGTCTGAGTGTGTTGCGCTGTAGTGCTCGCTTGGTCGGGGATTAGGATCGTTGTGAATAGTCTGGTTACGTACGCTGAGTAACTATGGGAGTGTGTGCTATATCTTGGAGCGCTCTGGGGACCTCTGGGTCTTGAATGTCTGCGATGTCTGAGATTATGTAGGAGCTCTGGTTTGGGTCTCAGTGGGTAATTTGCGTGTGTTTGCCATGTCCTGGTTTGTTGGCTGTCATGGTTTCTATTAGGATAACTGTCGTAGTCTGGAGTGTTGCTGAGAGGGTTCGGATGTCTGCAGTCGGATGTCTGGATGTCTGGATCTCTGGATCTCTGGAGCTCTGGAGTGGGTCTCTGGATGTCTGGATCTCTGGAGCTCTGGGTCTCTGGGTCTCTGGGTCTCTGGATGTCTGGATGTCTGGATGTCTGGATGTCTGGATGTCTGGATCTCTGGAGCTCTGGGTCTCTGGGTCTCTGGGTGTCTGGATGTCTGGATGTCTGGATCTCTGGAGCTCTGGGTCTCTGGGTCTCTGGATGTCTGGATGTCTGGGTGTCTGGGTGTCTTGGTCTCTGGAGCTCTGGGTCTCTGGGTCTCTGGGTCTCTGGATGTCTGGATGTCTGGATGTCTGGATGTCTGGATCTCTGGATCTCTGGGTCTCTGGGGCTCTGGGTCTCTGGGTCTCTGGGTCTCTGGATGTCTGGATGTCTGGGTGTCTGGGTGTCTTGGTCTCTGGAGCTCTGGGTCTCTGGGTCTCTGGGTCTCTGGATGTCTGGATGTCTGGATGTCTGGATGTCTGGATCTCTGGAGCTCTGGAGCTCTGGGTCTCTGGGTCTCTGGATGTCTGGATCTCTGGAGCTCTGGGTCTCTGGATGTCTGGATGTCTGGATCTCTGGATGTCTGGATCTCTGGATCTCTGGAGCTCTGGAGCTCTGGGTCTCTGGGTCTCTGGATGTCTGGATCTCTGGAGCTCTGGGTCTCTGGGTCTCTGGATGTCTGGATGTCTGGATGTCTGGATGTCTGGATCTCTGGAGCTCTGGGTCTCTGGGTCTCTGGGTCTCTGGATGTCTGGATGTCTGGATGTCTGGATGTCTGGATCTCTGGAGCTCTGGGTCTCTGGGTCTCTGGGTCTCTGGATGTCTGGATCTCTGGAGCTCTGGATCTCTGGAGCTCTGGAGCTCTGGGTCTCTGGGTCTCTGGATGTCTGGAGCTCTGGATCTCTGGATCTCTGGAGCTCTGGGTCTCTGGGTCTCTGGATGTCTGGATGTCTGGATGTCTGGAGCTCTGGATGTCTGGGTCTCTGGGTCTCTGGAGCTCTGGATGTCTGGATCTCTGGAGCTCTGGGTCTCTGGGTCTCTGGATGTCTGGATGTCTGGATGTCTGGATGTCTGGAGCTCTGGAGGTCTGGATGTCTGGATGTCTGGAGCTCTGGAGCTCTGGATGTCTGGAGGTCTGGATGTCTGGATGTCTGGAGCTGGACTAGATGATCGCTAGGGCCGTTGGGGGTAGACGTGGTTGAGAGTGTTGGTGGAATGTGATGCGCTGTTGTGAAGAGTAGTCACTGAGAGTTCTGGCGGTGTGGTCAATGTTCTGGGCAGTGGAAGCTATGATATTGCGGGGTCGGTATGTGGAGATACTGCGTCGGATCTAGAAAGGGAGTGTGAGGCATGGGGGG
>PIJE02005865.1:12500-17055 GCA_002895965.2 Coryphaenoides rupestris
CCATGCTTATCAAGTGCTCGGGCGACAGAGGGGGAGACAGAGCTGTTCTCATTGTGGAGTGTGTGTGTGTGTGTGTGTGTGTGTGTGTGTGTGTGTGTGTGTGTTGTGTGTGTGTGTGTGTGTTTGTAGTAAGTGTGTGTGTGTGTGTGCTGTGTGTGTGACTAAATGTGTCTGTGTTTCAGTGTGTGCCAGTGTTTGTGTGTGTCAGTGTCAGTGTGTATGTAAGTGGCAGTTTGTGTGCAAGTGTGTGTGAGAGAGCTTCAATGTGAGTGTGTGTGTGTGTGTGTGTGTGTGTGTGTGTGTGTGTGTGTGTGTGTCTGTGTGTGTGTGTGTGTGTGCGTGTGTGTCTCTTGTCGCCGTTCTCCACCAGTCCACCAGAAGCCCTCAGTGACTTCCTGCCCCTCACCTTTCCGAGCTTTCGGGTTCATCTCCACGCCACCAGTGCGCTTCCTGGTCGGTTCATTGCTCTCGGTCCTGTGTGGCTGTATTGTGGTTTCTGTATTGTGGTTTTTGTCAATGCTCTCCAGTTCCTGTGTTCTGTCCTTAGACTTCCACGCCTGGGAGACTTTTAGTTTTATTACATATTGAACTGTTGAACTGCTGCCCTGTCAGCACCCCACCGTGACCGTGGGCAAATGCTGTCAGCACCCCACCGTGACCGTGGGCAAATGCAATTTCATATCCAACATTTTCATAGGATATATTTAATATTATTCTATATAAGCACATAGGAACACAATAGGAAAGATTGACCATTGTCTGAAAATAGGTTGTTAGACCTAAACGCTTGCACAGGATTAGCTTAATGGCATTCATCACATCTATACATGCCATTACATTTAGATAAAACTCTCTTTGGTTTCCCTTCATGAACTCAGACAAGCTAGCAGCAGTGTCCACTGCCTTTAAATGGAGCAAAGTGGTGGTTTTCAGCGCAACATAATATTGGATGACTCAGCCTAATGCAGCACTTCGGTGCTTTCAACTCATTCTGCATCTTTGCTAAATAACATCAATGTCACACACCACAGACACACCAACATCTCACAGCAGCATAGCTTTACACCTACAATATACATCGACATCCTACTTAGCATCAAATAACAAGGTATCTTGGTTCTATGTCTCGGTGTGAGTGTTCTGCGGTGTAGTTGTTTCTAACTAGGTTTTTTCCTAAAAGATTAAAATCTATCTTCGGAAAGGTAAATTACTCCAGATTGTGTCACGCCTCTTGCAGGTGCGGGTACTTCCTATAAACTTAGTCTGTATCATTGAACATCACTCAACGCTTCTCTTTTCTTACACTCTTACAATACCTCCAATTAGGGCTGACTCACTCCTGATGGCATTGACTAACGGTTGGCCCGGACCTGCAGAGCCCGACTGGTCTATGACAACAAGAATACACACACACACACACACACAACACACAACACACACTTTAGACAGGGCTTTTCCTTTCCAGGAACCACAATTAGCAAATGCCAAGATCACACCAGAAAATAGGAAGAATGTGGGAATGACAGGAATATATCTCCCAAATACATGCTAGAAAAGGAGTTACATTTATGATTAAGTACATGTAAGAAAGAAAGAGGCGGAAGACTTCAAAATTCTGAGGAATATAACTAATGGTGTCCCCTATCGGCCTACTATGGAGTTACTATCAAAAAGCAACATCCATCTCACCTGAGAGGGAGTGTGTGGTCTCGGCTGTGTAGGGCCGGTCCGGAGGGGGGGCTCCGCAGTCGGACCAGGCCAGGAGGCCGGTGACGCTGACGGGGCTGGTGTCCGGGTGGAGCAGGGCGGCTTTCAGCGGGCTCACAGAGTTGAAGTGGACTCCCGACAGACAGCCGGTGAAACCCTTGGAGGCCAGTGCAGCCATGTCCGGGTCCACACACAACACTATACACACACACACACACACACACACACACACACACACACACACACACACACACACACACACACACACACACACACACACACACACACACACACACACACACACACACACACCCCCACACACAAGGAGGAGGCGGAGACAGAGATGGGGGAAGAAGAGAATTAGCCATCTGCGCATTTCCTGTGGAACCCGGGGCTGTGTTCAGCATAATGTGTGCTTGGTCAACACACTGCACTGTTTGCTCCCCGTGCCTATTTTGACCCTGCATAATTCATGGATAGCGATCTCCTGTGTAGAGATTGCCATTAGGCAACTGTTATTGAAACACATTAAAACTGTCTCTGGTTGTCTTACACACACCCATGTAAACATACCCCCCCCCCCACACACACACCCCCCCCACACACACACACACACACACACACACACAATCCTCCTAGTCCTAGTAAACATGGCAGGTCCCAAAACAGGAAGAAGTGGAATATTTTTTGTTTGAATTGACCTCTAATAATTATAGTTGTATTTGACCGCAACAAAAGAATGTGTGTGGTGTTTGCTTCCAGCTATGTGTGGTTGTTGATTGCGGGAAAACGTTTGACTGAACCATTATTGATTATGATTGGTTTGTCTTCCGCTTGATCAGATGCATATTGTTGCGCGGGGCACCCTACTGGTGACAGGGCGTGACTCTCCCATGACTCCGTGACTGTTAACCCATGGTCAACAACTGAAACAATTCACGATGTTGTCACAGAGCTTCTCCCTCCCTTTTCCCTGTGATTTAAATGCAAATAAAACCCTGGACATGGGGGAGGGAGGATACTGTAAAATATGGTTTCATCCCACACCTTAGGAAAATCCCACTTTTTCCAACAGATGCTATACTGTCATTCTAAATGACATACATATGTGTGTATGTGAGTGTGTGTGTGTGTGTGTATGTGTGTGTGTGTGTGTGTGTGTGTGTGTGTGTGTGTGTGCGTGAACTTGTGTTTTCTCTCTGTCCTCCGGGAAATTCATTCGGAGTAAATGATCCCTCAGGATGCAGTATACACATCCTGTCTCTCTCTCGCTCTCTCTCTCTCTCTCTCTCTCTCTCTCTCTCTCTCTCTCTCTCTCTCTCTCTCTCTCCTCTCTCTCTCGTTCTCTGCCTCTCTTGCCCCTCTGATGTACGAGGCAAGTGGCCCTTCATAAATAAACTTTATTAACAGGATGCAGAACAAATGCAGATTTCTTTCCAGAAGCATCTCTCTCTCTCTCTCTCTCTCTCTCTCTCTCTCCTCTCCTCTCTCTCACTCCTCTCTCTCTCCTCCTCCTCCCCATCTCCCCCCATATTTCCTTTTTTTGTTCATAACTTGACGCATAACGTAAACCGTCTGCGAAGAAATGACCAAACTCATCCTCCTCCCCCCTCCTCCCCTCCTCCCCTCCTCCACCATTTTGTTAGCCTGTCGCATTAGCTCGTCGCATTAGCTTGCTGTGTTAGCACGACACGTTAGCCTGCGCGTCACCTTGCCGCTAACAGAGCCGACGGGGCGGCGGTGGGGTTAGTGTTAACAAACTGCTATCACGGTGTGTGTGTGTGTGTGTGTTGTGTTTCTCATTTCCCGAGCGCTGCGCGTGATTGGCTGATGAGATAAGGGGGGGGGGGGGGGGGGGTCTGACACCGATAGGCCCACGCCCACAACCAGCCGTGGGTCATTAAGCTGTTCTGATTGGTTGACTGTCGTGTGCTTCAGAGTACAAAACGGACAAAATTCAATTCTGTCTAATTTGACCGAATTCTCTGTTCCATTTTATTCAATTAAATTCCGTTTGTTTTTCTTCGGACTTGCATTCCACTCGATTCAATTTAATTCAATTGAATTCCATTTTCTAGTCTCGCTTCTATTTCATTCTGTTCTCTTCCATTCCATTTTATTCACTTCCATTCAATTTCATTCAATTTCCATTCAATTCCAATCCATTTTCCATTTTCTTTTATATTTCATTCCATTCTTTACAATTTCAATCCATTAAATTCCATTACATTTCATTCCATTTCATTCAATTGCATTAAATTCCATTCGATTTCAATCCATTTTATATTTTCTTTTACATTTCATTCTGTTCCCTTCTATTCAATTTAATTCAATTCCATGACATTTCATTCAATTACATTCAATTACATTCATATCTGATACGCTGCGGTGGTCCTATGGCCTCCTATAGGGGGGGCGGGGCTAAAGGTAGCACTAGACTAGCTGCTACAGATGAGCTCTTTATCCTGGGGGGTGGGGGTGGGGGGTGGTAGCGTGTAGCGTGTAGCGCGTAGCAGCACCTAGCATGGCTAGCGGCAGCGGCGGTGGCGGCGGTGAGCGAGCTCATTGCCCGTGAATGTGATTACGGCTATCGATCGCGCGGCCGCTGACAGGTTGCTGCGCGAGCTCATGTGAGAGGAGGAGGAGGAGGAGGAGGAAGAGGAGGAGGAGGAGGCGGAGGAGGAGGAAGGGAGGAGGGGGAGAGGAGGGGGAGAGGGGAGGAGGGAGGAGAGGAGAGAGCTGTAGTTTGTATGCGTGTGTGTGTGTGTGCTGTGTGTGTGTGTTTGTGTGTGTGGTTGTGTGTGTGTGTGTGTGTGTGTGTGTGTGTGTGTGTGTGTGTGTGTGTGTG